>JASANA010005040.1:0-93516 GCA_030248095.1 Ptycholaimellus sp. GST1_10
AGAGCAAGTAGGGCTCTGTGAGGCGGAGGCCAGGAGTCCAGACCAACCGAATGAAAAAGAGGGGGAACCCGAAGAGTAGCCCCATCGCCTACTACAAGTCCATATTTGGCCTCAGCCACACTGCATCCTCACACAGCTTGCAATCCTAGGCACTTGAATCTTGCTTTTGCAAAGCTCCAATGAAGCTGCCTTCAGCTTCAGCTGCACTGGTTATGAACAGCTGTAAAAATTGGGCAAATTTTCGGTCTCTCTGGCCTCTGGCAGAGATTGAGGGGAAAGATGGTGGATCTATGCTTCGGTTATCTTAGCTATGGCGACGTATTTTGCCGTTCTTCCTGCTAAGACCTGTTTGCAGGTTTTTTTGCGGAGCCATAGCGAAGAATGGTGATGTGATGGTGTAGATAGCAAGAAACTTGTAAAGTTGTGCGCACGGAAAGACTAGAACCTTAGCTGTAGCAATTTTTTGTTCTTTGAACACCGCGCGCGCTAATTTTACCATTGTGTCTAATTTCGAAGTTATATATCATGAAAAGGCCATGAAATAAATAATGAGAAACATCACAAACAGTCAGAGCAGTTTTCTTTACAAAATTTTCAAACGAGCTAACCAGAAAAAGGGTCCAGAAATTATATTGAACAAATATCGATCCGCTTGGGGTAGTCTTTAGCCCTTCACTGAGCAAGGATTTTCGCTACCAGAATCATTGTATGTTCTATCACTGATTTTTCTTTCTTCAGTGAATTCTGAGGCTAAACCGCACAAAAGAGAAATTAGCTGTTGTTTATTATTCTTGTTCTGTTTTCCGAAAATAATGTGTGAAAGAAAATGTCTGAAAAATAGAATTTCTGGAAACATAGCAGTATAGATTGTGCTGGCTGGCCTACTTTATCTGACTTCCTGAGCACCGACTCTCAGAGCTCTATTCGGTCAAAAATTTACAGCAGGCGGCTTTCAAAACTGGCAGAGTACACATCACTGTGTCCTAAACATAGACTGGGGATAAGATGAGATAAGCTGATTGTGAGTTTTAGCAATACGAGAAGGTTTTGTCGATCGAAGCGTAATCATTCAAACGGGAAACTTGGATAACAGAGGAAGGGGATGGATTTGATGAGCCTGCTGGTCTACGGGCTCGTGTCCACGCAACCTTCCATCTGGAGCCCCGAAGCGCTGGCTTTCTGCGAACTAGAAGTACCTCTTTTCTTTTCCCACCACTCAATTCCTCTACTCTCCCCCACTCCTCTCTCCTGAGTTAGCGCACTTGCTGTTCAGCAGAAAGAGATGTTCCAGGGTTGCGAGTGTTGGAACGTGGGTCCTTGGGAGAGGAGGACGCTCAACTGCTCGCGACCACTGACGGAGGAGGAGTTCGGGGCCAAGCTGCCGCCGGTGCCGCGCTTGCTTTGGAAGCACCTTGACCTCACCCTTCCGTTCGCTCTCATCTCTCTTTCCTGCCTTGTTTCTGAGAACGCGAAAGTGCAGGGTATCCCTTCCCACCCCGTGTCCCTTCCAGCCCAAACTCGGCCACGTCTTCACATTCCACAACTGCACGCTGGAAAACTACTTGGCCTCCATGCGCCTGATAGCTTGCCCAGGCGCAATCACCTCTCAATTCCGATGCTTTGTTGATCCAGTGTTGCCGAAAGTGGGAAAGCAGAGAATTGTGATGTTGCAGCACGGGGATAAGATGCGGGAGTATCCAAGTGACCCCGTCGAGAGACGTAGCCTGGCTGTCTATATAGTTGAGAACCCTGGCGTCATCCCTTTCTCAGTGCTCAACGCCTTCAAGGACGATATCCACGACGATATCCCCGAATCTGAGGTTCATCAGATCTTAGCATCCACTCCAGTTCAATCTGCTCTGCTGCTCTACAGATCGGCGCAGGTCTGGAGTTGGAGGATGTGGGGATCTTGGCCACTTTCCTCAGCCTCCTCGGCATCGGCGGCGTCTGTTGTCTGCTTCGCAGGGTAATGCGGCAGGCAAGCCCAATTGGACGTCTTTGCAAGGTCTTAGATTGCAGAAGGACACTGCTGACGAGGAGTGCGGTTCGTTGGCACTTGTTCACAGTCTGATTGATGCGTGCAATGACTAAAAAGCCGCTCTTCCTATCATCAAATTGCCTCACACGCAATCATTTCGCAGTCCCTTTGATCTTCAGGCATGGAAATGCTGTCATTGGAAGAGCTGACATTGGTGCTGGGGAAGCTGAACTGCGGTGAGCAGCTTCGGGTCAGGAAGGTCTGCAAAACCTGGAAGGCCATTGTGGTGCGAAACTTGGCCAGGGTCAAGCGGTTCGCCTTCGCCTTCTAGAAAGAACAGATGAGAATGGCATGTCAACGTTGAGCTTCACGCTGGAGCACAGGAGCCTGAAGACAGACCTGGGCAGTCTGGGATTCCTGTGGAACTGCTCTAGCTTCGCCCGAATCGTCCAACTCCTCAGCTGCTGCGGAGAGAGGTTGCAGTCGCTGGAGCTCCTCTGTGACTGGTTCCCCTATCCAGTCATCGTTTTCAACGAAAGGGGTCAAATTGATCTGAAATGATTGACCAGCTCTGGAGTGCGCGGCATTCATGCGCTGGACTGCTGGATGGAGCTGGTGAGGCCGCAGACGCTACGTTCCCTTGTCGTCTGCCACTCCTTCACCACCTATTCTTTCGCTGTGTTGCAGGTCAAACATCTCCTCAAGGTATTTGTTCTAGTTGAACGCATGCTCACAGTTCGTCTTCGCTCTCCACAGGATCAGGCCAGCCTAGAATGCCTCGTGCTGAGCATCCGCCGAGACTCCGCCAAGCTGGGACTGGCGGAGCTGGAGCTCCCTTTCCTCTCTACCCTCTGCCTCTGGGTGGACAGTGAAACTGGTTTGCTCCTTTCCCTCGTCTTTTCCACCTTCTTTCAGTCTAAGCTGGATGCAGAAGACTTGGAGCTACCGAATGATGGAGTGCTGGGCCAGTTGGATCTCCTGCTTCTTCACTCCACCACCACCATCGCTCTCAAGATTAAAGTTAGAACCCAACCGCATCTATTGGATTTGAAAATGGCTCAAGCAGCTTGGGATTTTTGGAAAAAAAAGGGTTACAGTTCGCTAGTTCTCTTGTCATGCCTTTTCTGTGATAATAGGACTAAAATGAGGATGGTTATTTTCAAGGAGCGCCTGACGGGGCTAGGGCATTTGCAGAGGGAGTTGGCCGAGGAAGTCCATATCTTCACCCGACCTCATCTCGACTGTAAGGAGTAGGAGTAGAAAGGAGTAGAGAGGATGAGGTGGAAGTGGAGATGCAGGGCAGGAAGCGCTCGTGAAAGCAGAGCGCCGTCTCTCCTTTACCCTGGGCTCGCCGTTCCGCCGCCCGCCCTTCGCGCCTCTCTGGGAGGAATGCCGTTTCCTATTTCCTTCACCTTTCCCTAACTGAGTGAATAGAACCGCGGTGGCATTGCAGCGCCGCCATTGCAGCGCTTCGAGGGAGTTTGGTGACTGTGCACCTATGGCTGCCGTTGCCATGCGTCCCAAGAGTTCACCAAGTGTTGTTTGCTTTCTATTCTATTGGTTTCAGTAGTTGGTGATGCTGAGAATTGCAATTGCCCGACAGGCTTAGAACTCCAAGTATCGACCAAGAAAACTTATTGGGTCTTCCAATTATTTTTTGAAAATGATCCAGTGTATGTGGGCGAGAAATTTACCCTCATGTGCCCAAAGAAACCAAAATAATATTTTGTTAGTAAATTAAGAGAGCTTTTCTGAGAAGGTCAAATATTTGAAATAGAGGGACGGACAAAAATTTTTACCCCCCCTTTTTTATATTTTTTATGAAAAGAAGACATGTTTTTAAGACTTTTGGTAGAGTATGAGTGGTCAAAACTGAAAATTCAATTTTTGGCGAATTTTTGAATGTAAAAAAACGACCAATTTTTTAATCATCTATAACTCTCGATCTGCTCAACGGATTCCGATGATTTGACCACCAATCGAACCGTCTCAATGAGAAGAATATTTTTTTTTTGTTCATTGCTCTACGATCATTTCCTACCGAGTTATTCACAAAAAACCAGTTTTTCAGTTTTCAAATTAACAAAATTTTTTTGATTTCGATGTAAAAATTTCATTTGCGCCAAATGAGAACCCTTTTTCTAAAAATTCAGGTAATTTTACATATATGTACAAATCTAGAACACTGAATGCTTTGTTGCACAAGAGATATTTGAGGTTGAAAAGGAAAATGCCCTTTTTGCCCCTATGTTATAGCATAGGCGAAAATTGAGCAAAAATTTTTTTGTCTCTAAATGCCAATTTTTTGGCCTGATAAATTTATTTTGACCCGTATCCACCTAGCTGAGCGGTTTTTAATTTCAGTTTCCATGTTTGAGTAGGAAAAATTTGACATTGCTTTTCGCCTATGCTATAACATAGGCAGTGTTGAAGCATACGAAAAATTGCAGTCGAAAATTGCCTACTCAAACATTGAAACTGAAATTAAAACCCACTCAGCTAGGTGGATACGGGTCAAAATAAATTTATTCCGCCAAAAAATTGGCATTTAGAGACTAAAAAATTTTTGCTCAATTTTCGCCTATGCTATAACATAGGGGCAAAAAGAGCATTTTCCTTTTCAACCTCAAATATCTCTTGTGCAACAAAGCTTTCAGTGTTCTAGATTTGTACATATATGTAAAATTACCTGAATTTTTAGAAAAAAGGGGTCTCATTTGGCGCAAATAAAATTTTTACATCGAAATCAAAAAATTTTTGTTAATTTGAAAACTGAAAAACTGGTTTTTTGTGAATAACTCGGCAGGAAATGATCGTAAAGAAATGAACAAAAAAAACAAAATATTCTTCTCATTGAGACGGTTCGATTGGTGGTCAAATCATTGGAATCCGTTGAGCAGATCGAGAGTTATAGGTGATTAAAAAATTGGTCGTTTTTTTACATTCAAAAATTCGCCAAAAATTGAATTTTCAGTTTTGACCACTCATACTCTACAAAAAGTCTTAAAAACATGTCTACTTTTCATAAAAAATATAAAAAAGGGGGGTAAAAATTTTTGTCCGTCCCACTTTTCAACCTCTCACAAAAGCTCTCTTAAATTTCAATGCCCCAATACATTTCAATGCCCTAAATTGATGCATTAATGGGAGGTAGATGGTGGACATGGAGGAGTTGGAGGAACTGGGTGGCGCATAGGAGGAGGCATCCTGACAGGTTCCCATCTCCACCTCCACCTCAATTGCCAGGTGCCATTTGTCATCCGCAAAGTTCTGGGCTGCTGAAAATTGTTTTTTTGTAAATATCTGTTTTTTCTGTTCCAAATTATTGACAATTTCGAATTTCAGTGTTTCAAAATTGAATAAAATCAAAATACTGATTTCGGACTCAAACACCAAATTACGCAGGAGGCGGTAGCTCTTCTTGTTCGCGTCCGGGTCGGGGTTCTTCCGGTTCACCGCCGAATACTTTGTGATGTGAATGAATTGCAGTTTGACTGCGCACAAAATCTGGACTGTATTTGGCGTTCACTTACTAGCCATCGCAAAAACCATAGAGCCTTATTTGCCTCTCTTGTCAATTGGCCTTTTTTTCTTTCCAATTGGCCGGGCATCTCTTGGCGACCTTGTTCTATGCGTCAAAGCGTACAAGGAGCACAGTTCAAGCCTGAGACGAACACTGCCAAAATAGTACCATGGACGATGATTGCCAGCTTTGGCAGAGTGGACGCTCAACACTTTTACACAGCCTAAAGCAATAAATGTAAAACTATGTCATATTTTTGTACAGTCATGTTTGGGAGTACTTTGAGTACTATTAGAGACATTCAAATGGCCCCACTTGTTATCCTTGGAGTAGATTCCAAGTACTAACCAGGCCCGATGACGCATAACTTCGCATATCAGACGGGCATGAAAACGGCTACAAACGGCCATTTAGACCACTCGGCCACTCGCCCGGAACAAAAATTTAAATGCACCCTCAATCTTTTCCTTCTAAAGTCTCACCAAAAAGCCACTGCGGAACACAAATAGTTTCATTGGCAAGATCAAATTCCGTGCATTTTTTTAAAAAAAAGATAATAAAATTTGGTGCTAGTGGGGCTGAGATATGGCCATTTTAATGAGGCCAGTTTGCGATTTTTGAAAAGGTCAAATCCGGGCCCCCTCCCCAGCTACCCCGGAGTTGAGCCTCCATGTTAAAGATACTGGTATCATCCTCCATGCTAGTACTAAACCAGGGTATATATTTTCTCCTAAGACCAAATAAGAGCATTCAGCTAAACTGCTGCTCCCACTAACGGCAACCCTACAAAATAGGCAAGAAAAGTACGAAAGCTCAAGGCATAACTCAGTGTTTGGTGTAAGATAGTAGTGGGCAAGACACTGGGCGAATACGATTAGACAACGGTGTAAAGCTAGTTGGGAGCATTGGCTTCTGGGGACCAGGAGCGATGCAGACGGAGAGGCTCCACTCGATACCCCTGCTCCTCCACAAAGGCAGATCGAGTCCTCACCTCACTGAGAGAGTTCATGGGTCTCGGTTTATGCCCCTCCTCCACATCACTCGCTTCTCCGAACACCCTCAAAGACTTTCTTCTTTCTTGTCTTTCTTGCTCTCAATGCATCATAGAGCCCTATAAGTGGACAGGCAAGCTAGCTGGACAGCCTTAAACAGGGGCCTTCCATACATATATCTGGTGAAGATGGTGGAGTTCTTCAGCCTTCACTGCGACTGAGCCCTGCTTCTTCAGAAACCAATGTCTTTTTTACTCATTTCATCATATTTCTATGCGTTTTTCAGCTATAAAATAGCAAAGATCGTTCACCAAAAAGCCTGCCGCTTCATAGGACGCACATGAAATACACTTAATAAGCTTCAGCACTGCGATTTTGTTTTCTCCCTTTCTTTTTCAAAACTATTTTACTTTATTCTCTAATGTAAACATTTTAGCTGATTAATTTGACTTGCATGGAGAGTCAGTTCTCAATGTAAGAAAAGATTTTATCCTTTGACCTTGAGCAATAATGTGGTTACTTCAGCCTCTTTTTTCAGAGCAGTTCGAAGTATTTTAGTTCGAAGTATTTTTTCACTAACAACATGGCTTCATAAAAACGAGCAAACGATTTGCCAAGCGATCATTAAACGTAGTGCCAAAACTACATAGTGGGCATGGAAGCAATACTCGTCTTTTATCAGACTTTTTGGAAAATGTAGTAGCAGGTTTCCTGTATATTGTCACTGAATGGGTTGTGTGGCATATGTTGGCCAGGGACGGAGAAGCGGCGGATGGCGTGCAGAGATCTGTAGAGGCGGGTGACTTGGAGCAGGGGATGGCCGGGGTGGTCGCGAACGTGGAAGACGACGAGGGGGACGCAGAGGGAGGTGAGAAGGTCCTCCAGGCGTGGTTCGTACACGTTAGCGTAGAGGAGGCGGATGGAGAGGCGGGCGAGGCCGGGCGGAAAGCGGAGGCCTTCGAGATCGCACCAGGAGCGAGGGCGGAGTGAGAGGCAGGCCAGGCCGCTCGGCAAAGCCTTCAGCAGCTGGCGCGGCCGATCGGACTCCAGGCACTTGAGACGAAGCTTGCGGAGGGAGGGCGGTGGGTGGAACTGGGCGGGGCTGGGGAGGCTGTGGAGGCGGAGGGTGCGGAGGTTTGGAGCGCAGTGGGCGAGACGCGGGAGGGGGACGCAGGTGCGGTGGATGGCGAGGACGAGGAGGAGCGGCAGGGGCTGCTCTGGCTCCAGGGCAGGCTGCTCTTCGTACTTGTCGAGGCAGAGTCGTAGGCCGACAAGGCTGGCTGGGAGGCTGTCCCAGAGGCAGGAGGTGAGGACGGGGACGCGGAGGCAGAGGTGGGTGAGGTTGTGGGCGAGGTAGGAGAGAGGCTTGCGGAGGGAGTTGCCTTCGTTTACGTAGAGCTTGCGAATGGTTGGCAGGGGCTGTGTCCAGGCGGAAGCGTCGTAGAGTTGGAGTGCACGGAGGCAGGGCAAAGCGGTGAGGCTCTCTAAGCTCTGATCCCCGGTGTCGCAGTCGAGGTGCTCCAGGTTGGGCGTGAGGCGAGCCAGCCGGTCGCCTTCCAGCAGACCTCCGCCTAGTTTGAGAGCGCGAATGCTGGGCTTGGCCAGGCTGCCCAGGTCGTAGGCGTCATATTGGAAGGTGTCGATGTTGGGGATGTAGTTGGGCATGGGCAGGTCCACGTCGAGGCAGTGGAGGGAGGCGGGCAGGGCGTCCCAGATCTCGGCCGTGAGGCTATTCAGCGTCAGATGGCGCAGACTGGGCCAGTTGCCGGAGAGGAGGAGGTGGGAAAGAGGGGCAGAGGGGGGGTAGGATAGGTTGAGACTGGTAAGTTGCGGGAGAAGGAGACCTGGCGGGGGAAGCTTCAGGCAGGTGAGGACGCGCAGCTGCTCTGCCTGCCCTTCTCGCTCCAGCAGTCCTTCCAGAGAGCTTGGTGAGCTCGGGCAGTGGGTGATGCGGCGGATGGGGAGGCCGGTTGGGTTCTGCCCTGCTTCCTCGTCGCGGCTGGAGCCTGGCAGCGCCTGGAGGTAGTGGCGGGGCTTGGCGGCGCCTAGCAGGGCGCAGACTTCCTCCATCTCCTGGGCAGTGGAGGGATGGCTGAGGCCGGCCAGGACGAGACGAAGAACCCCGTTGCGCAGCACCGCCCTCGCATGGCCTGGCCTCGCACCCGCCACCTCTTCGTCCGAGTCCCATTCCGAACTACAGCTCATCTTTCTTGCTGCCTCAAAATGTGCTCTGATTTGAGATGTAATAAACGCGAATGTAATAGCCAGAAAGCTAGTTGTGTGCCCTCAAGAAAACAGCTGGGGGCAAACAGTCCGGATTAGGGGCGTATTCAGTTATAAAGGGGTCATATCTTGATAGAACCGCTCTGTAGTCTATGGGGGGCGATGCATGCCTCCGAATTTCGGCGTATATGTTCCCCTTCCCTAAAGCCGTGCTTGAGTGGTACTATTAAGCAACTGGCGTAGGAGCGCTGAGGCAGTTTTCCAGCTACATATGCATGTTTTCAAGTTTTGCGCTTGAAACGTTAGGCGCGCAATTCAAAGCGCAGCGCAAACATTTTTATTATTTTTGATTTTCGTAATCGTTAAATTGCCACCCGTGCCACTCTCAGTCCTTATTCTCCAACATTCTGGAACTTTCTCGCGATTTATGGTCAACCAGACATGCTTTGTCTAAGGCAAAAGAATTCAGAGCGATTCAGTTTGTCCGAGAGGATCAACCGCTTGCTATCAGCAAAAGCATAGAATACCAAAGCCTTTGCTTGATAAATATGTGGGACTACCTTTATGATCTGAACAGATGAACAGAATTGAGCAGACGTAGGAGTTGGGTGTGACAAAATGAGAAACTATGGCAGCATTTAATTTCTCGGCTGTAAAAGAACCATCTGCTGTGCGGCCGTACATTTCTCAGTGCCCGAAATTCACTAACTTTGAACGTTCTTGTTCATTCTGTCCTTTCGAAATTTGGAAGGGTATGCAGGAAGCATTGTGATGTGAGTGGCAAAAGCAAGAACATAATTAAAAGGAACAAACAGAGAATGCAGGAAGAAAAAAGGCATAAATTTAAAGCAGCGTGCCAGCGTATTGCTCAAATAAACTACTTCAGGTAGATGAGGCAGAAGATATAGACGACGCACCACAGGCAGTTGGAGCCGACTAAGATGCAGAAAAAGTACAGGTCCTGGCGCCGCTTGCAGCTACCCACCTTTTCTTCCACCCCAGCATCCTCCTGACGACACAAGAGCAAGTTGAACAGAGAAACCGCGCCCTTATAGCATTAGAAGCGGATGCCCAATGCCTTCTCTCCATTCCATTAATTTCTTCCATACTGACTGCATTTACTAAAGATAGGAGAAAAAAGAAGGGATGCATAAATCTCAATAACTTCAATTTTGTCCTTACAGATTTTGTCTGTAGATTAGCAGAGCATATTGAACAGGTTGCACATTGATCTGATGAACCTTAGATTCGCGAATATTGGCAGGGATATCGTCCTTGAAGGCGTTGAGTACTGAGAGAGGGATGGCGTCGGGGTTCTCAATGATTTGGACAGCCAGGCTACGTCTTTCGACGGGGTCATTCAGATACTCCCGGCTCTTATTCCCGTCCTGCAAAAATCGCCATCCTCTGCTTTCTCACTCTTTGCAGCACTTGACAAACGAAGCATCGGAATTTAGAGGTCATTGCGCCGGGGCAAGTCATCAGGCGCATTGAGGCCAGATAGTTTTCCAGCGTGCAGTTGTGGAAGGTGACTACGTGGCCAAGTTTGGACTCGAAGGGACACGGGGTGGGAAGGGAGAGCCTGCATTTTGGCGCTATCAGAATAAAACAGGGCAGGGAATTGATGAGAACGAACGGAAGGGTGAGGTCCAGGTGCTTCCAAACCAAGAGCGGCACCGGCGGCAGCTTGGCCCCGAACTCCTCCTCCGTCAACGGCCGCGAGCATCTCAGCGCCGTCTTCTCCCACGGACCTTCGCTCCAGCACTCGCATCCCTCCAACATCTCCCACCGATGCAGGGCAGGACAGCGCAAGGGGTGAGAAGGAGAGTAGAGGAAGAGAAAAGAGGCACTTCTAGATCGCAGAGTGCCTGCGTTTCGGGGGTCCACAATTCGCAGCGCGATGCCACGCTCCCCACAAGCCCGAACACCAGCATCAGAGCCATCAGCCCCATTGTTCCTTTGCTCTCCTTCTTCTTGGCCTCCTTCACAAACTCCGTGCCAGAATGACTCCACTGCCCTGCCCTCAAGCAGGCCTTCTCTTATCGCTAGTAGACCCAATTGCCTTATCTCACGGTATCAAAGCCTATGTTTGGAGTACAGTACTGTGTACTTTGCCAGTGCCGAAGGCCGCCTGCTGTAAATATTGGACCAGATAGAGCTCTGAGAGTCGAAGCTCAGGAGACTAGACCAAGTAGCTTTCCGAAGCAGGTCAGATGGACCATACAAATATCATAGAGCAGGTTTAATGCTTTTGAGGAGGTAGCGGCACTGTGCTTTTTTATGCGAAAAAGATGGGCAGTGGACGAAATACTGACCCTAACCCTTTCTTCGATTCTCCAACCCTAACAGCCTGACAGTCATTCGATTGATTGTGGATAGTTTTCCTGCAGATTGGTTGCTGCTGACTGTTTCCCTGCAGCTCACAATCCTAGCCACTTGAATCTTGCTTTTGCAAATCCCCACGGCCTCCAATTTCAGCTACAGAAGGTGAAGAAAGAAGAAGAATGAAGAGTTTTGAGCACTTTACGCGCGCTAATTTTACGATTGCGTCTAATTTAGAAGTTATATAACATGAAATGCCGTGGAATAAATAACAACAAACATCCATTTTGAGATTTTACCTTTATCAGAGCAGCTTTCTTTACAGAATTTTAAAACGGGCCCAGCAGATAGATTTCCTCGTTTCTCTCACAACTGGCTCTAACCTGCTGAAATCTTCTTTGCAAAGAATCAAGATAAATTTGTCCAAGTGAAAAAAGAAAGAGGGTGAAAATAAAAAGCAGCGATGGGGAATCACATGCCCCACTTGAGCTTGTCCTCGCAGTGCGGGGGACAGGCGCGTTCGAAGGCCGTGAGACTGCCGCCGGGGGCGAAGATCTTGGGGTTCATCCACGTCCCGTCCTCCTCCTCCTGACGCTCCCGCCACCAGGTTTCGTGAATGGGCACGCACCAGCCTCCAATGTTTCATGACCGGAGCGCAGAATGGGGCAAGGGAAGCGGCCGACCGATGGGGTACTCGCAGAAGCCGGGGTCCCCCTTGCCCGGCGTGCACTTGGCCCCGTCCTCCAGGAGGCAGTAGCTCTTCTTGTTCGAGTCCGGGTCGGGGTTCTTACGGTTCACCGGCTCCTTCTCGTATTCGTTCTCATCGCTGCAGCCGACCTCCGCATAGCGCCTGTCCTGCAAGCCCTTCTTCCCCTCAAACTCTCTCTCCTTCCCTCCTCCAGCATCGCCAACGTTTTTGCGCAGCCGCTTCGTTTGGTTCGTTTCGTAGGCGTAGCAGCGCTTCATTTGCGTATAGCGAGCTTCAATGGGCCTTTTGCATGAGGATGTAGGCCTAGGGGTCTGTCTGACTAACGGTCGAAATCCTCCAACTCCTCCGACTCTCCTAGACAGCGATAGCCGCCGTCCTCCCACTTGAGATCGGAGGTTCTGCAGTTGGCGGTGCGGTCGTTGAGCTGGTTGACGGCGATGCCCGTGGGCCCGCCCCGGGTCTTCCCCGAGCTCCTGGACAATGAGGAGCGAGGGGCGGAGTTCCGCGATTTGCTCCTCCGCCCACTCCGTCCGCTTCCCTTCCTCCTCAAGCCTCTTCTTCCTCCTCATAATCACTACTTCTTCGCCCGTTCCTACCCGTTCCGCTTTGCCAGGGCCTCCCGCCGCCTCTCCAAGATGCTGGCCGTCTGGCGCTTCGCCCGATTGCCTTCAACAGCGCCTCCTGTGAGGACAGAGCCGGCATGAGGGGTACTGGAAAACCCAGAGGCAGGTGCTGCTGGATCCAGGACAGGAGGGGCTGGAGGGCGGCGAGGACGGCGGGCTTCTGCTCGCAGTCCCTGGGCACGCTCAGGAAGACAGCGGCCAGGAACAGGCCGCCCTCGCTCGCCTCCTTGCACAGCAGCGGCGAGCCCTCGTGTGCCTTCAAACAGCCGCTCTTCTCTGCTTCTCTTCCAGCCATGATCCGAGTTGGATAATAGAGGCGAGATGCAAAGGAGTACATTGCAGGTGGGGTCTAGAGCTTGGGCAAAGAGAAGAGCGCCGTTGCCTTGGACGACGACGGACTGGCCTAGCATCAGCTGCGGCACGTTGGGCCCTGGGTGGGTTCAAAAGGGGTATGGAAATTAATCGTCGGGTTTTTGTCAGGCAAGGAAACCATCTCCAGGAGCTCTGCCGATGGCGAAGCAGGTGAGCAAATCCATGCCGTGCACCGCTTCCATGCCCAGAGTGGACGGCAGTGGGACGCTGGCTACGTTTACTTCTTTCTCAAATCAGGGACCAAACGATTCGCCGGCAGTCAATTGACGGCAGAAGACTCCACCTCCAGTCTGCCGATGGCCAATTGGCCGGCAAATGAGACCTGGAGTACAGGCACCAGTTTCCTCTTCACTGCCACTGCCCAGCTCGCGTTCCCCTTCACCTCACTGGCAAAGTGATCAAAGCAGTTCAGCTTTACACTCAGCCTCCAAAACAGCAAGCCTTAGGCAGTTGGCTGAGGAGAGGACTCGATCCCGGCTGATCAATACTCCGAAGCAGAGCCGTGAACGCTTCAGGTCAGTGCTGCATGAGAAGAGGTTCAGTCTGTTCCTGAGGCAATGAGAGGGTGGAGCGGCACCGGAAGATGGAGACCAGCCAAGGCGCCGTGAGTCGCAGCTGCTTCTGCCCATCTGGAAGGCTGAGGCGCAGTGCTAAACTGGAGGCGAAGAGGAGAAGGCTGGCCAGCAGTCCTTGCGACCAGGCCATACTGTCAATTGCTCTGTTTGCAGAGACAGTGCCGGCAGCGAATGGCTGGACGCTGCCGACACGTCGAACGCGTCCTTCTTTCAAAGGCCGCCAGGACCCGGACAAAAGACCCTGGCTGCAATCTTCTCCACTCTTTGCTCATTCGCACACTCTTTTTCTCCCTGCTTCTCGCTCCTGTTGACTTCAGGTAGTCTTGCCCGGGCGTTGCCTAAACGTTGACCAATTTGCAGGCATAGGTAAATTGACGTTTCCATGTTTTCATCTTTTTCAAAAATCTATGTATTCTTAAAGCAGGAATGTGCATATTGGGCTGGCGCGAACGGAGCGTTAGCGGAGTGTCAGCGCCCAGCCCCTCTTTTCGACCCAGGTGTACGTTTTAGGGGTTATTGCTAGATCTCAATTTTGATAAGGCTGCTGCTCCTCACAGAAAGCTTCAATCTTTCTAATTCTTTGTGCATTGGAAAGAGCGGCATTTAATTGACAAAAACTCGCGAGAAATCGCCCAACAGTGACAGAACACTAAAGAAAATTGCTCAAAACCATTTGTCCGAACTCCTTCTTCTTCTCCTCCTCCTCCGCATCTATTCAATGGACGATTGTAGGTATTCAATTGGCCAATGGATAAGGGTTCAATCGGCCAGGCAAAAGGATACTGTTTTGGAATTATAAAGCCCAATTAGGTGAATTCTTAAAGCGGCTGTGTGGTCAAGTGGACTGTGCATTTGACTTGACTCAATCAAAGCTAGGTTCAAACTCACTTGAGTGCAAACTTTTTACCTTTTTACATTCTTTTAAAATCGACTTGGGTCAAGTTAAAGTTCTGTTTAAGCTTATTTTTTTACTCTTATCTTAAAAGTTGAAGAAATATATGGTACCATCGGCAAGCCTAATGTGGATCTCTTTTCTCCCAAAAATTGAAATGGTCCGAGCTAAAAAGCAAGGAAATAAAACTACTACTTGTGGAATCTGCTGAGTCACCTGCATTCTGTTTTGGCGCGCACATGAAAAGAGGTCACTGGACTGCGCGCCAAAACAAAATGCAAATGTCTTAGAAGCAGATTCCACAAGTAGTAGTTTTATTTCCTTGCTTTTTAGCTCGGACCAGTGTGCACCATTCATCCTGGGAGCCGAAAATATAAAATAACGTTTACGTTTATAGACTTAACGGAAAAAATAAATATTTCGCCTAATATACTGGCTATTTCATATATTTAGTCGTTAGCCATATATTAGTCGTTTAGACGTAATATTATATTTAACGTTTTAATATTACGCTTAATATACCCGCCTAATATACTGGCTATTTCATATATTTAGCCGTTAGCCATATATTAGTCGTTTAGACGTAATATTGTATTTTATATTATATTTAACGTTTTAATATTACGCCTAATTTACCGGCTATAATGGCTTTTTATATGGGGATGGCTGACAATTTTTGCCAACTTCCTTTGATTTTTCCATACTCATATTTAATACTCATATTTTACCTTTTTTTGCTCACAATTTTTCACATTTTTACATTGCTATTTTTGCACATTTTACCTTTTTTTGCAATTTTACTTTTTCCCATTTTTGCATTTTTACTTTTAGCAATATACGTTTTACATTTTTACTTTTGCCTATATACGGTTTTTTGCATGAGCATTTTTTGCATGAGCATCAATGCAATCGAGCTTGAGCTTATTACTGTTATGGTTATTATTCTTATTATGATTACTATTATTGTTACAATTGACATAATCAACATTGACAGAGGAAACTTCCTACCGGGGGGGGCACTAAGTCTTTGCCTTTTTTATATTTGATTTTCATTCGGTTTTTATCGGAGAAAAAGGTAAAGAAAATCGATCGTTTGGGTAAAGAATGGAATTAGAATGCAGAATAAGGGTTGTTTATCATTCGAAATGCCCGCCGCCAGCCTCGATCAGCTTATTGAGCCGAGCAGGGACAGCCTGCGTGACGTTTTGCAGCGTTGACAGCGGCAGCTCATCCCACGCCGCCAACAATGCCTGCAATCATTTTTCAAAATGTTTGGCCACAAAATTGGGATTCTGGGAACCTGTTTCATCTCCTCCAATGTTGATGGCTTGGCCTTCCAGGCGCGCTGCTCGAGTAGGGCCCAGATGCTGAAGTCGAGAGGCGAGAGGTCGGGAGAGTTCGGGGGCCACTCCTCGGGGCTGATGAACTCGATTTGGTTGTCCTTCAGCCACTTCAGCGTTCGCTTGGCGGTGTGACAGGATGCGGAGTCTTGCTGGAAGACCCAGGGAGTGCCGCCGAAGATGGTGTCTCCAGCTCTGGCCACCTCAGCCTCCAGGACTTCGTCGACGTAGCATTGTGCTGTCATCCGCGTCCCCTTCTGGAAGAAGACCAGCCGCGTCTTCCCACGCGCCGACACTCCACCCCTTGGCTTGGGGAATGATTGCTGACTGCTTTTGAGGCCGTTTTGGCCGTGCATTTGTCTTGTTTTGCGCGCAATTGTAAAAAATGTAAATAGGCGAAGACTTAGTGCCCCCCGGTATGTTATAACATAGATGGTGCATACCCAGACCAGACTCCTAATGTTTCATACACCCCGTCTCCATGATATAACACCATTGGAAGCTCAATACCCAGATTCATAGTGTTTCAAAGGCCTTCACTGTCCCTATTATAACATATTGGATGCTCAGTACCCCAATCATCGATGTTTCAAAGGCTTCCCCCCGCATCTATGTCATAACATAAACAGCCTCTCCTTTTTTTAGGCTCAAATAGGATGGGGCGGCGGCTGACACCTAATTTCCCCCCCCCCCCATGAGATCCCCCCCCATGGCGATGACCCCCCTAATGAAAGTTCCCCCCTCATGAAGGTTTCCCCGGCTGTATGTCTTATTGAGAACAGTGAACCTTTAGAGCACTAAGAACTCTAGTTGGAACCTTAAGCACCCTTCATTTTTGCACCTTATTGAGAACCCTTCTACTCAACATACTCCTGCTCGGGTTGACATTATGCTAGAACGGAATTTCAACCTGTCATCGATAGCCCCAAGTCTCCTGCATCCGGGGCAGTTGGAAATTTCAATTTTCATCCAGTAATGAATGTGCTACAGAAGTTTCAGTGAATTTAGTCCAAAAAGAACACTATATAGTGTTCACATTAGGTGATTTTATTGGGAACAGTAAGTAAAAATTTTTGTCCAGTGTTCTCAATTGGTGCATATTAATGGGAGCACTTACTACAAATGTTATAGGAATCTTATAGGGTTCCCACTTAATTCAACCTAATGAGAACCCAAAGCGCAAAAATTTCATTAAAGTTCCTAATAATATCACCCTACTGTGAACACCAATAAGGTTCTTTTTCGACTTTTTTCACTAAAAGTCCTGTAGCGCCCGATGTACTGCTTCAAAATGCAAAATTCCACTTGCGCCTGAAGCAGCAGACTTGGGGCAATCGAGGAGAGATGGAAACGCGATTTTAGCATGCCATCAACCCGAGCAGCAGTATGTTAAATAGAAGGGTTCTCAATAAGGTGGCAAAACAAAGGCTTCTTAGAGTTCACACTAAGGTTCTTAAGGTTCTAAGGGTTCACTGTTCTCAATAAGACATTCAGGGGGTTTCCCCCCAAGATTTATTGTAGGTGAAAATAGTTGAAAATAGGTGAAATTGAGTCTTGGGAGGGAAACTAGTCTTGGGGGGGGGGGGGGGCAACTTTCCAAAAATTCCTTGTGGGGCCTAGCCAGGGGGAGACTAGGTGTCAGCCGGGGCGGCTCCCTATGCTTCAACATAGGGAAGATGGACTCTTTATATGAGATAGCTCCTGTGATTTATGCTCCCTATGAGTTACCATAGGGAGGAAGTAGACGTATTATCAGCATTTTAGCTATTTTTAGAACATTAGGTGTGCAGTAGATACTTTTGAATCACTGCAAGTACTATAAAAATCATTACCCCTATAAAAGAAATCCCCACTTAAACTTAGGCTTCCTAGGTCAAGGTGCCAAGGTCAGACTCCCACAATCACTTTTGCCTGCCTGTTGCTCATTGCCACTGGCTGGCTTCCGGTCCAGGACACCTGTAGAGGACGCAAGACACGTCCTTCAGCCCTTGAAATGCTTCAAAACATCGAGAAAAAGCATGCCATAATAGGCGGTAAAAATAAGCGTTGCCGAGTTTCTCACGCTTAAAATAAGATAACGTCTGGCTTTTTTCGAACGCCTATATTACGTTTAAACGCCTAATATTCATGCTTATATATATTAGACGTGGTGCACATTGGCTCGGACCATTTCAATTTTTGGGAGAAAAGAGATCCACATTAGGCTTGCCGATGGTACCATATATAACGAGTTGTGAATGGGATGTTTTAGCTCAAAGCGCTCTTCTTCGGCCAGAACTTCCATAAGCTTGCATAAGGGTAATCAACTGATGCAAAGGGATCCCTAGTCAGCCATGTTAATTGCGTTTTCCACATGGTGTACAACATTTTCACAAATTAAACGCGCAATTGGAGTGTGAAGTGAAACAGTGAAGAAAGCACGGAAATGGAAAAGTTCAAGTAGACGGTCGATAAGGTCAGCTTGGAAGGTTATGTTTGAAAATGGGCGATAGGCACTCCCAGCTCGAACCCGCGTCTCTTCTCGTTTCACGCTTCTGCGAATCATCTGGCTGCCTTTAAACACCCTCCTCGGCAAACGGATGAGGAGCGGCCGACAAAGAAGACAGTGGAATGGGATGGCCATCACTTGTTCACAGGCCACCAGAAGCAATGCCGCGTTGTATTTCTTTTCCATGCAGTTGTGTAGTAAAAAAAGGAATGTGACGACGCTGAGAATTAAAGAAGGCGGAAACGGTTGAAAAAGGCTAGACGAGGGGAACTGACGTCAGATGAGGCTGTACCATTGGCGAAAGACCGCAGACCGTCTCCCGGTTTCACGAGGAAGGGGATAGCCAGCCCTTGGCCGGGGAAGCAACTTAGTTCTCAGGCCTTTTTCTCCGCCAGATGTAGACGCTTATTTGCGTCCGAGTGGACGAAATAAAAAGTGTCCTTATCAAAGAGCCTGTTTTAAAATATTGAGCGTTATTTTCTTTTTCTTAAAAGCTCAATTCTTCATAAAATTTTAGTTTTTTGATTGGTCGGAAAGAATTCAGAAAACAGTTTTACGTCAATCCAATCAAGCGAGCATTTGTTGGTCTATCTGTTTTCCTGTTTTTATGTCTTTAAACTAATGCACAGTCCTTCTTTTGAATACCTTTCCAGTACATGATTAGCTTTCCAAATGCTTAATCAGTTTTGCCTAAACCTTCATATTAGTTTCCCCACCCGCTATAATGGAGACAGCTGTAGTAGTATGAGAGCTGGCAGAAATCCAAGGAAAATGCGCAGCTGTCGCATGGCCTTGTGTAAAGAGACGGAGGCCAGACTTTCACGTGCTCTGCTTCCCTTGCAGCCACCGGGTAATCCAGCTCCTTTTATTCATCGGCACCATGCTTAGCAAGCAAAAACAGTTTCTTCACAACAACTGCAGTAGTCCGACCCTTTCGGCACCTTTGGGACGGCAAAATCCACGCATCACACAAATCTAGACATATATACAAATAAAGTTCCATGACTTTTGAGTAGAGAAAAGCAGAGGAAATAAAATATGATGATATAAGGCGAGGGTATAGAAGGAGTGGCGAAGAGGAGCGCTGACATGATGAGTGGAAGAGGCGGCGAGACAGAATTTGGCTGAGCAGAGAGGAGGCAGAGAGACTAAAGAGGAAGAGGAGAGGCTCCGAAGGCGGGCTGGGAGGTGTAGACGACGTAGAGGAAGCCGTCGGGGTCCCGCTCCGCCCCGTAGAGCTCGGCCAGCGTGAGGGAGTTGGAGACCATGGACTTCTCGTTGATCAGCAGGAAGAAGGCCTGCTCTGGGTGCAGGGACAGCCGACGTCTGGAAAGGGGATGAGATGCTGCTCTTGCAAGAGGAGTGGGGGAGGCTTGGGACAGACCGGACAATCTGCATGAGCTCGGCGACAGAGATGTGGTCGGGGACGAGGAACTTGTTGCGGTCGATGAGGGGGAGGTGCTTCTCGCCCTCGAAGCGCTCGATGATGACCGGGACCTTGTTCGGGTGCTCCTTCCTGATCGCCTCCACGTCGCGCACTCTAGCCGCTGCAAACATGCACCTTCCATTCCCGCTGTCCTCCTGGAAGAGATGGGCGAAAGGGTTGCCATAGGGGCGGCGTTCTTTGAAGGTGAGTTGGTAGCCGGTGAGGGTGCTCATGGCGGTTTGAGGCTGTGTCTCGATGCTCAGTGCATAAGAGCGTGGTGGGTCTGAGAGAGGGCGGAGAACTGGGTGGCTTTTGTGCGCGCTGGGTGACCACGTGAAGCTCGCACGGCCCTCTGCCTTGCCCCGCCACCCGCAACACAGACACCAATCACGCGACTCCCCCCACTACCTACCTATGCACTCCCAACTGCGCAGTCTGGGGGAGCTGAGATGCTCAGGCACTCTTTGCGCAGCCCACCAACAGCTGGCCAACACCTCCCATGCGCACGTCAGCCTAAGTGCGCATGCTGGCTTTGTTGAAGCCTTCCAAAGGCATGGCGAGGGCTGTAGCTGGGCAGAGATGAGGCAGGAGGCTAGTCTAGGCCTATGAGCCTGCGCTCCTTCTGTCTGGCAGCGGTCTTCGGCGCCCTGCTGGCATGCCTCCTGAGAGAACATCTCCACTCCGATGCCCTGGCCTGGCTTCGTCTTCTGGTCGCCGGCCTGGGGAACCCGGCCACCCTTCGCGCCCTCCTCTTCCGATTACTTCCCAGCGACAGTCTTCCCACCGCCCTCCAGCCCCGACCCAATTCCCAACTCTCCTACTCCCACCAGTTCAAGTACAACACTCGCAAGAGGCCATATTTGTCACATCCGCCTGCTCTTTTTACTCTCCAGCCATTTCAAACTGCTGACTGGGTTGCAGAAGGAATGAAGAGGCTCGCCAGCTCTTCCTGCCCGACCCTAGGGAGAAAGGCTGGGAGGTGGAGGAGGAGGATGCCCTGGCACTAGTCCACATGCCTTCCCCCGTCTCGCCTGAAGAACAGCAAGCCGCCAAAGGTCCCCTTTCCTTGTCACTTTTAGGGCTTTCAAAAACTAGCAGTACTGCAGATCGCGAAGCAGA
This sequence comes from Ptycholaimellus sp. GST1_10, assembly GCA_030248095.1. Lineage (NCBI taxonomy): Eukaryota > Metazoa > Nematoda > Chromadorea > Chromadorida > Chromadoridae > Ptycholaimellus > Ptycholaimellus sp. GST1_10. The sequence goes on from JASANA010005040.1 coordinate 20,583, forward strand.
GGCGCTGGCCACGCTCTCGGCAGCCATGCTCTATCGCAAAAAGAACAAGGCCTCCAAAGCCCAACGTCTCTTCGACCACGCCCTAGCCCTGGCCCCCAACCATCCGGACGTCCTCAACGAGCTCGGCTACTTCCTGGAGACCTCCTCCTACAACCTGGTGGAGGCGGAGCGATACTATCGACGCGCCCTCGCCTACCAGCCTTCGCATTCCAGTGCTCTCCGGTAGTCCCTCCACGCATCCATGTCTTTCAATCACTCTGAGGTGGGAGTGGGGCGCAGGAATCGAGAGCGAACGCTGCCATTGGTGGAGGAGATTGATCAAAGAATGCTGGAGGGAATCGACGCCCTGCGAGAGGCCTTTCACAACGTGCCTAGAAACTCTGCCGCTCTGCGCCGGGCCATGAAGGAGGCTTACTTCCTCCATGTCTACCACACCGTCGCCATCGAGGGCAACACTATGAGTCTGCTGCAAACCAGGTTCACAATCCTCTTTCTATGCTCATTCTATGCTCATTCTATGCTAATCGCTGTCCCACCCCAGGTCCATACTGGAAACGCATGTGGCGGTGGGCGGGAAAAGCGTGGTGGAGCACAACGAGATCCTGGGCATGGACCAGGCCCTGCGCTACCTCAACAAAACCCTCCTCAATCGCATCGGCGACATCACCATCCACGTTCCGCCCCTTTGCCACTCCCTTCTTTCAACCACTGACCACTGCTTCTGTGGAAGGACATCAAAGAGATCCACTACCGAGTCCTGGCCTTCGTGGACCCCTACAATGCCGGCAAGTTCCGCAAGCACCAAGTCTACGTGGGCGATTTCACGCCCGTGGCCCCCGATCACATCCTGACCGACATGGAGGACTTCATCGAATGGCTCAACTCCGACGAGGCACTCAGCATACATCCAGGTTCATCCTCCTCAATCTCATCTGAATGGGTGGGTGGAAAAGCAGTGATTGACAGTGGAAATGGCGGCCATAGCCCATTATAAATTCGTCTACATCCACCCGTTCATAGACGGGAACGGACGGACGGCGCGCCTGCTCATGAACCTCATACTCATGCAAGCCGGCTTTCCGCCTGTCATCATTCGGTCACTTCAACTTCTAATGCCCAAATTACTCTAATTTGGAAAAAAAAATTACAAATTTCCCTTTTCTACACATTTGTTTCAATTTGTAAATTGTGGTTTAAATAGCACTAATAAGCCAAAGCCCGCTGCAAATGCAGTTGTGAGAGTGAGTGATTGAATTTGAGAGTGGAGGATCGGCAGTCCTACTACGAGACCCTTCGCTCGGCCAACGAAGGTGACCTGAGGCCGTTCATTCGATTCATAGCCAAGGCGACGGATCGAACACTCTCCTCCTACCTCGCCGCCACCACCACCAACACCTGGTCCCAGAACGAGGAGAGAAAGATCGCGCAAAGAGACGCTGCCTCCAGTGGGGAGCTGGTGCGAGACTTCAGTGCTCTGGACATTTTTAAGCTATGACAGTGTTTTTTTATATTTTTCTGTATTTTGTTATGGTTTTTCATCTTTGTGCATTTTGACACATTTTTTAAATGCTAGTTTACTCTGGGTGATATTTGGCAGTTTTATATTTATTGGATTTCTGATATTGGAAAGATGGGCGCCTCCCCTCCTGGGAAAGGTTCAGTGGAATGCCGGGGTGTAGGTGGACGTGAAGCGTGTAATCTAAAAGGCCCAAGGTTGACGCGGAGGAGAGATGGGAGAGGATGAGTGGAGGCAAAAAGGTGGCGGGGGACAGAGTTGAGGGAGTTTGGGCCAGCCTCAGGGCACCACCCTCATCCCCCGTCCCCGTTATAGATGAGCCAGCCCACTTCCTACACCCATAAAAGCCCCTTCTCCCCCACCGCTAGAGCCCTGCCAAAGCTGCCGAAGCACCCTTCCTTCCTTTTACCCCCATTTCCCCGCCCTTCCCCCCGTCCGCCTACCCCCAGCTAGACCGCCTGCCTCCCTGCCTCCTTTGCTTTGCTCTTTCGGGCCCCCTACTCATTTTCTCCTTCCAACCTACCATTCACCCAGCCAAGGCAATACTTCACTGTCAAATCAACCTTGCGCTTTGGGTTCGCATAAAACATGCCTTTGGACTCCAAGTTCAGCTGGGCCAGTAGTAGGTGTGATTGTTCAAACGGAGTGTAAATGGAGCAATTAGTAGGCTTGTCTTGGTAGCTGGATGTTTGATAACCGGGGCCGCGCTAAAGCTGCTGGGTAAATAGGAGGCCAAAGGTGGTGTCGCAAAAGGCCGGGGAGTACTTGAGTAATTAGGACGGTGTGAGTGGGGCTGGGTGGAGGGGCGGCGGTGGGGGGCGTTGAAGAGGCTGTGTAGGTCAGGGTAGAAGGGGGGCAGGTGGAGGCTGTCAGAATGGCTGTGGAATGGCAGTGGGAGTTGAGCAAGGCTCTCCAGCCGCTCCGAAGCCGCCTCCTCCACTCTCAGTCCCCACTTGAGGCACCGCAATGCCTCCTCCTAGCCTCTGTGTACCGCCGCCTTCCACCTCCTCCCCTCCCCTCCCCTCCCCTCCCCTCCCCTCCTCCTCCTCTCCTCCCCTCCCACCACCATCGCCCTTCCCCTCTCCACTTCAGCAGTCACTCTGCCGACTTCCTCTACCAGCCTAGCTCTCAACGCCTTTCCTCCAAAGCCTTCCCATAACCCACTCCTGGCCTCGCTCCCATTCTTCGCCCCTTTGCTGCTGCTGAGCAGAAGAAGCTTGAATTGGCCCGAGGGGGCAGAACAGAAGTGTTGGTGGTGAGGGGGGGGGGCTGAGGCTGGGGTGTGGTAGTGTGAGTATAAGCTGTTTAGACAGGGCTGAAGAGGGGGAAAGTGAGCTGGGCTGGGGAGGCAGGCGGGGGGAGAGTCGGGTAGAGAGAGAGGGAGTGCAGAGGGAGCAGCTGTTGCCGAGCTCACGATATCGCGCACCAGCTCGCCTTCCCCTCGCACACTTGGCCCGAGGGGGCCCGCCTGGGCAGAGGCAGAAGAGATGGGAGGCGGTGGATGGGGCAGAGCTTCTTCCTCCCACCGCCTGTCTCTCCACCCTCCGCCCACCCCTGATCCAACACCAGCCATCCATTCAGCCCCCTCCTCCCCGCCGCTACAACCCCACTCGCACCTGCTCTTTTACGCCGCGCACACTCCATTCCCTCCCTGTCTCCCTCCAGCCCCCTCTCCAGCTTTAGCTCCAGCCTTTGTAGGACAGGTGAGGGCATGCAAGGGGAGAGAGCCCTATTAGGCGGGCGGTAGTAGGCTGGTTGGTGGTGTGAGTAGGTGTGAGGCGGTGAGGGGGTGGAGGGGGGCTTTGTGTGGGGTTGTAAAGCAAAGCAGTGGGTTGCCTGGGGGTGCGCAGAGTGGAAGGGGAGCGTCGTCGTCTGCTCAAAGAAAGCTGCCTACCTACTTACGGGGCGCATTTACAGCTCCCGGGGGTGGCTGGTGCCCGAGGGAGGAGAGCAGGGAGAGGCGGGGAATGAGCAGCCCAAACGTCCTCTCTGAAACCACCCAGGCTTTCTTTTATGTCCTCCCCCAACCCCCAAATCTTGGCCCCTTCCTACCTAGCTGTCGTTAGTCTAGCGTCTTCATCTCCTCCACTTGCAAGTCTCTTTCGCGTTCAGTTGGCTAGCTGCAAAGAGAAATACTAGTAAGAATATGGCAGCTTGGGCGCCTGCATTTATATCCTCGGTTTTACATTAAATATTTTCCTGAATCAACCGTTAAACAAGTAGTTCTATAACATAACTGACTAACAATACGACAGATTGAGTTATGAAATTAAATCACAAAAAAATTTAAACAGAATTCGATGAGATCTGAGAAATTTCAGCTAAAAATACAACAGCAGCCTGCTCAAAAATTTTGATTCGGAGCGTGTTTTTCTTGCCTTTTGACTAAATGAGGTTCCAATGAACTTAGACTGTTTCTTTTGTACTTCGCGCCATCATAAACTGGTCATCAAAACATTAGCTTTTCTCAATGTTACAGAGCTTGATAAGGCTGTTTGCATGTTATCATGATATCATGAAATGTCTATAAAATTTATCTAAATTGGCCAAATAAAAGGTCAAAAATTTAGTGATGATTCTAAAGATAATTCTGACATCTGAGCATAATTTTGAACCATTCAGGTAGGAAGTTTTGATTTAGACCAAGTCAGTTGCAAAGTGCCTCGTCAAATTCAGTTTTAGATTCTCCTGCTAACATAAGTCCATATGTTTTGAGCTATATGTTTTACAGTAAGGTTCAATCGAAGTAGCTTTTTAAAATTGATTGGAGAGAAACAAACGTAAAAATGGACTAGTGGACATTTCGACGTGCTGGTCCCCTCTAATTCCCCTGCCATAATTAACCGATAAAGAGAAGGCGTAAAATGGCCTAATGGATGTTTTGATAAGCGGCTGTTGTCTTACACTAACTTTGCGACGCTTTCGCCACTCAGCCTCGCTGGCGGGCCGTGGTTCTCAGGGCTCCATTTACACTCCCTCCTCTCCCACACCCCTCCTAACCGCCTCTCCTCCATCCTTCCCTTGCTTGCAGCGGAGGATGAGCAGGGAAGCCTAGCGGCGGTGGCTGCGGCCAGGCAGAGATGCCGGTCAACCTGCTCGGCCTCATGGGCATCGCCATGTTCTACCTCATCACCGTCGTCGTGGGCCTCTGCGCCAACCGCTGCCTGGCCCACGAGGACGACGACGCCGAGCCCCCCGACGACCCCGGCGGCGGAGAGTCCGCCAGCGACCTCCGCACCCTGGAGCGCGAGGCTCAGCTGGAGCTGGTCAAACTCATCGAAACCTTCCACATCGCCTCCCTCGCTCGCAACTCCGCCCCCGCCCTCCCCCCCGCCGCCCGCTCCCGCCCCTGCAGCGCCGTGCAGAGTGAGGCAGTGCCCAGACTCGTCCTCCATCCTGCACAGGCTCTGCACAGCCAGGCGGACTACGACCCGGCCAGTCTCCAGCTCCAGCCCCACTCCAATCACCTGCCCCCACGCCACCCGGCCTCCAGTAGCCCTCCAGGGCCCTCCAGCACCAGCACCACCTCGGCGCTGCCGGTGGGGAGCAAGTACCTGCTGGCGGAGCGCAACGTCGGCCTCGTCCTCGGCTCTCTCAGCCTCCTTGGTCTGTCTCTTCCTTGTCTGCCTTGGAGCTGGCCACTAAGCTGACTCACTCTGCAGCCATCCGAACGGGCGGAGTGTTCAGCAGCAGCATCGTGCAGATGATCTACGAGCGAGGCCTGCTCTGGTGCCAGGTGCCCGTAGCTGCCTCCCTGAGTCTCCTCATCGGTTCATCTCGCCTTTCGGATCTCCTACTAATAGTGGAGAGTGTGGGGTTGAGGTGGAGCGATGTTCGGCGGGGCGCTGTACGGGGAAGGGTATGTGACGATCATGGACGTCTTCCAGGAGGTCTACGGCAGAAGAGTAGGCCTGGTCTTCTTCCTGCCCCTGCTGCTGGCCGACGTCCTCTTCGCCACCATCATCCTCTCTTCTCTCGGTCCTCCTTTCTTTCCACCTCTTTCTCTCCTTCCTATCCCTGCCTTGCCGCATATCCTCTTTGCCCCGGGCCTCATAAAGGCAGCCTTAAATGTCACCCAGCCTGAGCCCAGATTAGCTTCAAGATCATGAGGGCGGGGATTTTCCCAATTTTACCCAAATTGCTGCTATTTCTGACCTTCTCATTATCATGATGCAGATGCAAAAAAAGGGGATAAGAGCTTGTCCTTTTTGTGCAGTTAGCAAAGGAAAGCCCTCTTGAATAACAACTTAATGAGCATCCTAAGCTTCAACAACATCCTGTTATTATGTGGACGCACGTCATAAGCAATGAAATTCAGGGTGGAAAAAGAAAGCATGGATAAAAAGAGGAGGATGTTGAAGGAGCTTTGGTGGAGACGGTGCTGGGCTTCGCGGGGATCATCGGCGTGGTGATGTCCATCGTGGCCATGTCCCTCTACCTCCTGTCTGGCGGCCTCTATGCCGGCACTCTCACGGACGCCTCTCAATTCCTCTACTTCACTTTCGGCTCCGTACACCAACTCCTTCCTTCCCTGCTCCTCAGCAGCCAGGCAATCTCTTGCAGTGGATCCTCATCCCCTTCGCCCTGGCCAACCCCTACATGAAGGGGCAGGCGGGCCTAGGCTCCTTGATGGGCCAGTGGCTGGGCTCTGTCCAAGGTGAGGGAGAAGAGAAGCAGGGTGTGGAGAGATTAGAGAGGTAATCTGGAGGTCGTCATTCGGGGATCTACATAGACCAAATGGCTCTTCTCGTTCTCGGCGGCATTCCAATGCAATCCTACTTCCAGCGTCTCTTCTCCTCCACCAGGCCCAAGGCCGCCAGGTTACCCCACCCCCTACCACCACCATCCCTCCATTGAGGTAGACTGATGCAGGGTGATGACAGTAGCGGCCAGTGTGGGCTGTCTGGTCAACGCCATTCCTGCCGTTCTCATCGGCGCCTCCGTTGCCTCCATCGGCAAGAGAGCTGCTCTATTGACCCTATGCCCAGATGAAAGGAGGCCCATTACAGAGTGGGCCAACACCACGCTGGGGCAGGCGCCTAGCGCAGTGAGCCAGAACGGGTCCCTGATCATGCCAGTAGGCCTCAGCCTCCTCGTGCCCTCCTCCGTCCTCTTCATCATCCTAGGCTTTGCCCTGCCCCAAAGCAGATGGTTTTGTGAGAGTGAGAAAATTATGCAGGGGCAATAGTGAGCGGGCTGCTGGCGGCGGGTGACTCGGCACTCTTCGGTCTGGCCACCATCATTGCTCACAACGTCTACCGCAACTGCCTCAAGCCTCTGGTAGGTGGCTGGAAAGGGGATTCACGGGGAAAGGGGAAAGCTGATTTATGCGCACACCTAACCCCAGCCCCCCCCCCCCCCCCTTAGGGTAGGAGAGAGGATGAGGAGGATGGAGGGCGAATGTAGGCGACGGAGAGGGAGCTGGTGTGGCTGGCGCGGGCGGCGACGTGTGTGCTGGGACTGATCTGCCTGATCCTCTGCTGCGTTTGGAATGGCTGGCACAGCATTTGGCTTCTTCCCTACGACATCCTCTACGTCCTCGTCTTCCCTCAGCTATTCGCAGGTCACCCCTTCTCTGCTCAGTCAAAGGCAGGCTCAAATTGAGCCATGGCCATAACATTGAACTTTTGAACAGTGCGTCATTAGGATTAGCTAAATGCCAGGTCTGGTAGATGTCGGGCACATGTAGTCACGTTGCCTATCCTACCTTGCCCTTTGCTCTTGCCATGGGCTTTGCTCATCTTCGACGTCCAAAATCTATCTGGAACGTGCCTTTGAAAAGGTCAGCCTGGCTATTTGCAGCCTGCTATTTTCGCTACGCCAACGCCAGCGGGGCCCTGGCCGGACTGCTGGTGGGACTCGGCTTTCGCCTGGCCCTCGGTTGCCTTTTCTCTCAGCTCTTCCTTGTCCTAGCGGCCATGAGCTGTGATGCAGGAGAGCCGCGCATCGGCCTCCCACCGCTCCTCCCCCTCCTCTTCTGGACGCCGAAGGAGGGCCAGCTCTTCCCCTACCGGACCCTGGCCATGCTGGCCAACCTGCTCTGCACCATCTTCGTCTCCGCCGCCGTCCACTGCTTCTGCCACGCCGGGAAACTCGCCGCCGGCCAACTCTGCTGCTGTCCCCGTCGCTCTCGCCCGCCACCACCCGCCTCCCCGCCCGCCCAGCCCCTCCAGAACGCCTCCTCACCCAGTCTCCCTCTGGCCACCAGCGCTGCCCCCGGGGGCCCGATTCCGGAGGCTCGTTCCCTTACGCGCTCCCAGGCTGCCAAACTGCTGGCCAATGAGTTCGGGCGCACTGCTCGATCTTCCCCGCCGCACTCTGCCTTTCCAGCGCCCGACACACAGCAGGCCCGTCGGAAGACCCAGCAGAGAATCACTGCTCTATAGCCTCTATGCAGCTTCATTTGCACCCCTCTGGCCTGCTTCACAGGATGCCACTGCTCACATATTCCCATTGCTTATTTGTCACACATCAGCTTCGGTTGTTCTCTGTAGCAAGCTACGGTGCTGGTGCCACTGCTTTCTCTTTTGGAAATATAACCAATTGTACCAGTTCATCAAGGCATATTTACACAAGATGAGCTTCACTCGGGAGAGAAGTGAGATTGCGAAGTACTAGACAAAAGCTTCGGACTCACGTGAAATGCATGAAGGGAAGAGATGAAAATGCCGAAGTGAAAGATGAGTTAATGATGAAAAAGGCGAGGAGGTGAAAAGGCTGCAGAGATCCAGACACGCCCTAATATCCAAACAGAGGCGGAAAAACGGAGATTGCACGCAAGGAAGCAAACGCTAGGACAAGCTCAGGTGTCGGATATTGAAGTTGAGCGAGCTTTAGAAGGGAATAGAGAAGCCTAGAGACAGGGAATGATATCATCGCAGAGGGTGAAGTTGAAGAAGGGGGCCTCGGTGCACTGGAGAACGTCAATGCGGCAGGGGCTCTTCGCAGGGGCGTGGGAGGAGGTGAGGCGAAGGAAGACCTGCCCGGGTACCTCCAGACTCCCCGCCTCGCGTATCTGAAGAATGGCTGCCTCCCCCAGGGAGATCTGGCTGCTGTTGTGCAGCTGTAGGCGTGCTGTCGAACTGAGGACGAGGGAGGCGTTGGCGCTCAGCTCCAGCTTGCCGCCCAGCTCCGCCCTCGCCTGCTCCCCTACCTGAAGGAGGCTGTGGTGCTGGAGCAGAAGCGGTCCCGTGGCCTGAAGACTGGCAGCCTCTTGGAGGCGGAGACGAGCGTCGGCGGCGAGGAGGAGAGAGGAGCGCTGGCCGGAGAGCTCCAGACGAGCTTGGTAGTGAAGGCTGAGGGCGGCGCGACGCTCCAGGCGCACCTCGGCGCCGTCCTGGAGACGCATCTCGGACTGCTGGCCGCAGGCGGGGGGCTCGTCCTCAGCGGGGCAGCCGAGCAGGGCCTGGTCGTAGAGGGCGAGGTGAGCCTCGCTGAGGCTGAGGGTGGAGAGGGGGGCCTGGCGGAGGGCGGCGGAGGGGCGGAGGTCGAGGAAGGAGTGCTGCCGGACCTCCAGGAGGGCCCCGGCGGCCTGCTGGAAGCCGCTCTGGGTGTAGAAGAGGGAGTCCGCGTCCACGCTCAGCAGGGACACCACCGCCTTCGCTCCCAGCAGGAGGTAGAGCAGCCCCGAGACCATCTTCAAGCAGAGGAATTTGGCCAGGCTGCTGATAGGAGGCGACTGGGCTAGCTCAGGGGGGGCGGCCTGAAATTAAATGGCCAGAGGAGGGAGGGGCTGTAAGGGGAGCACGCAAGGGGAACGCCTTTGCTCCATATAAGGCCTGGGGGATGGAAGGGAAGTAGGGGATTTTGACGAAGCTGAAAAGGTCGCGGTCATCCTCTGTCTCGTGAGAGGCGACCTTTGCTGGATGTGCAACTAGTGCTGGCTCAGCGTTCAGTAGTAGGTAAAGTCAGTTAGTTGCACGTTCAGACTGCTAGAAGAAAGCATCTCGCTGCAACTGGAGCCAAAATCTGTCCAGGAAAGCAAATTTGGAAATTTGGTAAACAGGAGGACAGCAATCGACGCAATCATTGATGGTGTCAAGCTTGACTTTAAGCAAGACGGGGAACAATGATTGTAAAGAAACGAAAGGTCCAACAGGCAACCTTACTGGTATGTTAAGCCTTTTCCGACATGATTCCGGAAGAGATATATGGGCTGGCTCCTAGAACCCCCCCCCCCCGAACAATTACACCCCCCCCGAAGGGTATTATACATATACACCCCCCCCCGAAGATATACACCCCCCCCCCGAAGGGTACTATATTGAAAATTTTTTTATTGCCTTAACATACTTTAAACTCACGGAATTTTTATATAAACAACTATATACCTACTTTTTACTAGTTAGTCTGCCTACTACCAGGAGTAGTACTAGGATACTGTTTACGGCAACCCCTTAGGCTTAGTCAAAATGCGCGTATACTGTGGCAGTACCACCCATAGTTGCTTAGGAGCCATGGTCCATACTGTGGCAGTACCTACTAGTTGCTTAGGAGCCATGGTCCATACTGTGGCAGTACCTACTAGTTGCTTAGGAGTAAAAAGTAGGTATTTAATCATCTACATGAAAATTCCGTGAGTTTAAATTTCGAGATATGTACAGAGAAGTATGTTGAGGCAATAAAAAAATTTGCAATACAGCCCCCTGCGGGGGGGGGGGTGTATATGTTCGGGGGGGGGGGTGTAATTGTTCGGGGGGGGGGTGTAATTGTTCGGGGGGGGTGTAATTGTTCGGGGGGGGTTCTAGGAGTCAGCCGATATATGAGTCTGAGCAGTCTTTCTGGGCGGATTGCTCTTATCATCGATAAACTTTAGCCCTAAGTCAAGCTTTTGCAATGACAAAAGCAGCGCTCCTCACAATGAAGCAGTCTTTAGTATCAACATATTATCGTTAATGAGCAAGTCAGCTTGCTGGAGATTAAAATGGCTAATAACTATCTATCTATCCAAGTACCTTTTCAGCAACCCCCCCCCAAGCTGTGGAATGATGGGAAAAAGGAGGAAAAATTGTCCGGAATTCTTATGCCAATGATGCAAACTGCATCGATGACGCAAGGTAGGAATGCGGTGGCTGACAATTTGAATGCGAAGGATGTTCTCAGAGGGTAAAAGAAGAAGATGCGGCAAGGGGGTTCGGTGAACTGCGGAGGAGGGTGCGGCTGGGTAAGAAGTGAGCTGTCCTCAAAGCATTTCCTCATTCACGTCAGCACCTCTAGCCTTGCCGTAATGAGCCGCCACGGAAATGCGCCCCTTTTTCAACCACATCCGCAGTAGCCATTAATTAGCACTGCTGGATTCCTCCATATGCCATACTGTCGCCCTTTCTAAGCCGCCTTGCCTGCCAAAAACCGAAACCGCGATACACCGTAACAGGAAGTGCAGCTCTAAAATAGAGTATATGTGGCGTGGGTGTGATGAAGATTTCGCTCTGAAATGAAAAGAGGCTAAATGTAGTCGGATCTTCAGAGGGATTTCCTTTTATCGTCTACATTTCGATGCCTCCTAACTCGTTGAACCTATGCATGCTTCACGCTGCGTAGAACGTAGATTACCAGGGAAGTAATGTATATTAAACAATAGTTGTGAGCCCTTTGAAGTGGATTTATCCTTTTGTATCGCACTAGTTTCGGAATTTTTCGGCATAAATAAGCTGTGAAAATATTTTTCTTTGTGTCTCAGGTTATTCATCAACGGCTAATCTAACAGCTTCTTTATTCTTGGTTCATTTCAATCCATAGTTAAGCAGGTTCACAAAAACCCGGATTGTCAAATACGCAAGATTTAGAAAGACACAATGTGAAAGTCGGAACGGTAAGCGATACGACGCCCTAACGGTTCAAATACAAATGCTTCAAATTTATCCAGACTGAATTACAGCTTTTTTGACTGAAGTTTTCATCAAACTTTGAATAATTTTGCAAGTAAGAAATTGAAAACGCAGGAGTTTATTAGTTATTAATTGCGAAAGGTTGGAGACATGATTTAACAAGTTATACATGTTAACATGCTCATGCATCCATGGTGAAGGTAAACAGTGTGAGGTTTGGGCTTGTCCTAAGAGCAGTCTTCCTTTATCCCATCGGCTAAGATTGAGGAGAAAGCGCTGGATAGGAGAGAAGCTGAGGAAAGACCCAACAAAAGCAGACATAACACCAGTGCGTCACCTCACAACAGTTAGAAAGAGAAATTAATGAATATTGCTCTCCTGAAAAGCTGGAAATTTTAAGTGCTAATGGATGTTGGCCCCAGCTATGATTACATAATTTTGTGTCAAGAAAAGGTGTAAATTTTTTTAGTTTTTTCAGACAAGAAAAAACGTAGAAACGGTGTTTTTGGAACTCAAAAAAATGGAAAATTTTTGCTAATCGATAAGAAATGAGTCATATTTTAGTTTTATCCTGTTTTGAATGCAACCAAAATACCTAAGCAGATCTGAAAAGGAGTTCTCTTTTATTTTGATCGACTGTTAATTATGTTAGCTGTCTTACTTATTTCTGGCTTTTTTTCTCTCAAATTTTCTAGATCTTGGTAAAATTTTGGTAATTCCAAAGAAGAAGATTCTTTTATCTTGAGAAAAAGGGCTGACAAAACCAGTGTTCCTTCTCTTAGCATGCTTGACTCCATCAAAATATTGCGTCATAATTCTGTTTTTTGCAAATTCTTCTTTCAGCTATGCAAAAGTTTTATGGTTCATATATATCAAAAAAATCACAATTTCGATGCATTTCATGGAAAGCGCGATTTCGATCGTGCCAGGACCAGACGAGGGAGAGTGGGGGCTGTGACTGGCTCAGTGAGTCCGGGACAATGTGCGCAAATGTGCTTACAAGCCCAGCTGGTTCCTCAACCCGCTTAAGCCTCCGACTCTAACCTCCACTCCCTCCAGCCTCCTCCGCCCAGCCTTGTATCAAATGCGTCTTCCCCTATCGACCTCTTCCCCCCTCGGCAGCTCTTGCACATTCTCTGCGCCCCAGTTCCAGCCAGCTGAGAAGGGCGCGCCCAGCTCTAAAGCCATTCCAATGTAAGCCGAGGCCATGGAGGCAGCAGACAAGGCGCTGGGGCGGGAGCTGGTGGAGCTGGTGCGGGAGGGGACGAACCTCAGCTATGCGGAGTCCAAGAACACCGCCGCCGCCGTCGTCGCCCACCTCCAGGCCGCCCTGGGCCTCCCCCAGCTGGACCAGCTCACCTCTGCTCTGGACGAGGTCAGCTAGAGGCAGAGGCTGCCCTGCCTTCCTTGACTGAGGCATGGAGGGATTGAGGACCTACTGGATGTGGAAGGCTGCGGGGATGCGGGTCGACTGGCGTCCATCTTCGCCTGGCTCCGGGCAGCTCGGGCAGACTCCCAGGAGCGCTCCTGGGCCCTGCACGAGAGCGGCGCCGCCGTCCTCGACAACCTCTCCCTCCTCACCGAACTCGCTGTCCCCACATCCTTTCCCCTCAGCCAAGGCCTAGGGATCCTTTGGCTGTTTGAAGGAGAAATGCGACCCTCGAGTCCCTCTGCATCTGCTGGCTCAAGAGGACTACCAGCCGCTCTACGACCTCATTGAGCTCTACCAGATGGTTCTCGTTACTTGGGAAAGTGTGGAGGGTGACTGGTGGGTGCTGGGCTGCAGGAGACACGGGAGGAGATTCGAAGCAGCCTGCGCACCTGTCTGGCGCGCTGCCTGGGGCTGGGCGAGGCGGTGGTGGAGGCAGCAGTTAGCTCGGTGCTCCCACTGGAGCTAAGTCGGGAGTTGGCGGAGCGAAGGCAGCAGCAGCACATCGCGCCTATTCTCGCCCTCCTCACCCGCTGCTTCTCCACCGCCGCCGCCCTGCCCTACACTCATTATCGTCCCTGCTTTGCTTTGTCTAAGCCTTGAGTTGAGTGAGCGGCTAGGTTTTGAAGAGGTGCTGAATGGGGAGTTTGTGCGGATGCTGCTGGAGCTGGGGGAGGCGGAGGAGGATGAGATCTCGAAGGAGGCGCACAGAGCACTGCTGGCTTTCAACCTACACTTCTCCCAACTTCCCAGCGGTGAAGAAACACTCTTTTCTTACCGCCATCCCTCTAGGAAGGCTTTTTCAGAAAACCTGCTGATGGAAGCGCTGCAAAGCTTTGGCAAAGGTCGCCAGCGCCTGTCGGAGAATCTGGTCGATTTCCTCAACAACGCCACGAAAGGTTTCGCTGTTTGGGAAAGGAGTGAGAATTGAAAATATATTGGTGTTCTGCAGGGGATGCTGTATGGGAACTTGGAGGACCTGTGCCGCCCTATCTATCCGCCATTCTTTGCTTTCTTCAGGATCTATTCAGGTTCACAATTTCACTGCCCGCGCTTAGCAAGCTGACAAGGTTTTAGGGTGAAAGGACTTGCGGATGAAGTATTTTACTCCAATGACGCAGTTGTGCTAATGGATGTTTTGCTGAGACAAATACAAGCTGCTGAGCCATCGCAGGTGAATATTTCTTTTTTCAATCAGTCAAAACTAAATTTCTGCAACACTGGGTGAAATAATTAATTTGTCACTTCTTTGTTTGAGGCAAGAACCTTGGAGCTGAGAGTGTTTCTGGAAAGCTTGACTGGAGCAAGCTTCGCCACTGATCAAACAGAAGAGCTGGGGAACCTGATTGCTTCGCTTCGGGTTCAAGAATCCTTGCCCCTTGAAGATAAACACTTGCTGGAACAACTAAAGTTGGCTTCGTAATAGCTTTGCTTTAGCAATCTCCCAGATGCGAGCAAGTTGTATCAGTATCGATTGATTGCTCATGACGTCAAACCTGTGATTGGTAGTTTGGTTGACTTCAATGATAATTAGGTTGATTAATAAATCAAAAACTATCGATCATTGAGTTGATCTGTTTCTAATGCTTTGACTCGAAATAATTTAAAATTGCTTTGTTATAAAATGATCAGCCGAGAATACCTTGTTGAAGTTGCAGTCAATTATTTTTTATGCCTCGGATATTCGGTCGCAAGTTAGCTTCGACCTGGGCTAGTTTGGTGATCTAAAAAAGGGCGAAGCAACGAGATCTTCCAAAACACAATGCCAGCATTCCCATACCACTGGCAATAGTTATTCCTTGGTCCTTTGCTCTGTCTATTTCAATTAAATGAGAGAAGAAGCTCGCTTTAGCTTGTTGATGGTACCTCTAAGGCCAAATAAATGTGACCTTGGAATTTTGAAAATAGAAAACGGCAATTTCTACTTTCAGCATAGCAATCTTCAACATTCTTTGTTTGCAACCAGCTATGGCCCAATAGTATTTTTTTCGAAATTTGCAAAAAGTTGCAAACAAATTCTGGGGCAATATCATTGAGAATCACAGCCTTTTTGCAGCGACTCAAGCTAGAGTGAAGAGAGCATCTAATTGTTGGCCTTTGCCAGGGATCGGGAAGCCGAGTAAGGATTGGCAGAGGCTTCGCTGGCTACGCAGAGGCCAAATTTGGTGAGGATAGGCGGCTGGGCCTGCTCAGGCTGGCCGGCACTCGCAGACTGCAAATGGACTCAGCTCAAAGCGCTGGCTGAAGAGATGTGAGGGAAAGAGAAGGGGACAGAAAGGAGAGAAGGAGCGAGAGAGACAGAAAGAGTGGAAAACGCGAGGGAAGGATTGGCCGGATGTGGGACTGGCTGAGCGGGATCGACTACTGAAGGGTGCCGCAGATGCCACCGCTCCTAGGAAGGCCTCGTTCTGGCCTAAATTGCGCCTCTTCATCCTCCATCAGCTGCCAGCTGGAAGGAGGAAGTAAGACGTTGCTAGCTCCTCATGGCCAATTCACGACTTTTCTCCGCCATTTCCGCGAGCAAGACCTCCGTGTAGGTGTTCAGGCCCTGCTCCTTCTCCACGCTTAGCATTTGCTTCCTACAATATTTCTCTAGCATTGTCAAAGCTGAGCGGGCGAAGAAGTGCAACTCCACTCGCTCAATGTTCTTCTCCAACTTCTCCTGGTTGAGCAGAGCCTGACGGGTGGTCGGACGGCGGCTTTGGAGGTCCAGGCTCTAGCCCAGGTCCTCCTTAAGAGACGTTTCACATAAGGCATCAAAAGTGAATGGAAAAGTGAAATTTTTGAGTTGCCCAACTATAACAGCAGGTTTGTAGAGCATGTTTTGTGGCGGCTAGAGGGTTTTTGGCGGCTAGAAGGTTCTGGCCTGTGAAGTTAGGGCGGCTAGAAGGTTCTGCGTACTGGCCCGCCTCTGGACTCTCGCTCATGGCAGAAACTATCACTGGTAGTGACGCCTTTGCGGTGGCCTTGGGGAGTGGAACGATGCCACGATCTTCTGGCCGTTGTGTCTCGCCTGACAATCCCTTTTCATTATCAGGCTTTTTGATTGATCAATGACTTTTGATTTATTTCATATTCACTATCTTTTTGACTAGCATTTACAGCAAAAGATGAAAGAAAGGAGAAAGGCGAAATGACCCCTTTCATGAGAGCATTGATCGAGGCTCGGAGCTGGGCGAGGCTCACACCAGCTCTTTCAAATCGGCGGAGCACCAGATCGACGACGGGACCTGGTGGAGCAGAGCAAATTAGCGGAGGAGGCTAGTCCGTATGAGCTGCCACCGGGCCTGAGCGTAGCCCACTTGCTAGCCCTCCTTCGGCCAGAGAGAGCGCAGAATGGAAAGAACCGAGCAAGCTGCGGCTCTGAAGCTCCTCCAACTCAGCTAGCTTCGGAAACTCGGCCATGGCCTGGTCCACCTGCTCCAGGTCCGAGAGGAGAGGGATGTAATCCCAGGAGGCTGCCTGCCAGGGGAGGCCCCGATCCAGTTGCAGCGCCGGCCCAGTCCATACTTGCGTAGTCACCTGCATTCCCTCATCTTCTTCCTGCCTTTCTCTTTTTATGCCTTTTCCTTCCAATTTCATTAAATTTCACTATATCTTGCCACACAATATAGCCAGACTTGTTCAAATTTTTTTAAAAAGGGCTTAAAGCCAAATGCCATCCACAGGTCAAACAGCTAACCAGCGCCTTTCTCAAAGGCACTTCCTAACCACCATTTGGTGCCTATCTTGCTCTGTCCGTCAAAGCATCTTTCGCAAAGATCTTCTCCTAGCCCTCCCACACGCTCTTCCATAGAAAGGTCCTTCACGCTCTTCCGTAGCGAAGCCGATCTCCTGCCCTTCTTAAATCTCTGCCGCCATCCTGCTTATTTTTCATTTCCTGCACCATCGTTGTGGCCCTACTGGAGCAGAAATAGTGCAAAAAAGAAGCTGCAATTCCTGTGAGAAGCTCAGTAGCAGGTGAGAGTGAGGGGAGAGAGGGACGGAGGAAGGCTTACAGTTTCTTTGGACTGCTTCAGGCGGTCCCGGTGATTCCAGAAGACCTGGATGGCCATTCCTCTCGGCGGAGCGCTTGTAGCGTTTCGGAATGCCTTTCGACGGAGCATGAAGACGTCGAAGAAGTAGCTGGGCGGGGGGAGGAGGAAGAAGTGGGGGCAGAAGTCGCTGCCGCAGGTGCGAGCGCCCAGTCACCGCCTACTCCACATCCCATTCATGGTCTTGAAGTTGCTCCACAGCATGGCCAAGTGCTCTTTCCATTATCGCCCCACCAGCAGGGAGCACTAGCAAACAGAGAGCTGCTAGGCTGATGGCTTGGACGGCAAGGGCCATGTAGGCCTGGTAGAGGTGGGCCTCCTAATCGGGGCTGGGGCTGGCGTGATCGGAGCCGCGGGGGGGCAGTGACGTAGAGGGTGAGGGAGGCGGGGACATTGGGCAGGCCGGGCGTCGCTCGCGCCTCTCCCGTCGGCATCCTTTCACCATCCTTCAAGATGCAGCAGGAGCATAGAGGCTGAAGCACAGAGGCAGGGAGGTAGAGGGAACGTGATTGGGGTGTAGGTGCTGGCTGATCCAGGCCGCGAGGTGCACCTCAGCACAGAGTCCACCGCCCTGCAGGCCCCTGGCATTGCTGGTGTTAACGAAGCACTCCGTGCCCACCTTGCTCCGCTTTCCAATCCAAACAAGGTATTCTCGGCTGTTGCCAAGTTGCGCGGCCTCTGTTCCAAGCAATATTGTCAATCTACATGAGCAAATTTCAGTAAATTTGGTTGATAACCCAGGATTTATGGTTTTTTCAAATTTGAAACATCAAAATTCTAAGTTTTAGGGAAAAACCCGAAAATTTTGCAAAGCCCAAATAATGGTTTAAAGCCACCACTTAGTAGGACCTTCATGCAAAATTTCAGCCGATTTTGTCTAAAAACTAGGGAAATATGAATTTTTCTGATTTGAAAAATCAAAATACTAAGTTGTCGGAAAAAAACACAAAAATTTTGCAAAACCCCAATAATAGTCCCAAGCCACCACCTAGGCGGACCTTCATGCAAAATTTCAGCCGATTTCGTTGAAAAACCAGCAATTAGTGATTTTTGGTACTTTGAAACATCAAAAATTCAGGTTTTGGGCGAAAAACGCAAAATTACGCCAAGCGCAAAAAATGGTCCCGAGCCACCACCCAGGCGGACATTCATGCAAAAAATCAGCCAATTTCGTTGAAAAACCGCGGAGTACGAGCTGGACGGATGGATATGTCCAAATCGCCTATTTCAAAGAACACTCTGGTCTCATTTGATGAAACCATTAAATCAGTTTAGTCTGTATGACTATAAATAATATTTTTGGGGCTATTATATTTGAACTCGCCTTTTGATTTTATTCTCAAAATTTTCATCAATTTGAATGTTCATTTAGCATTTCATGAAAAAAGCCTAAAATCTCCGGCAGCGCATAGCAGAGGAGACCTGGGAGTGGGTAATCTCCTGGGCGGCCTCTCTTCCATAGATCATGAAGCTGTGCGTGGCCAAGCAGTAGTAGAGAACCAGGCGCTTCTCGCTAGGGTTCCCGACGGAAGTAAGCCGCTTCTTTGTGAGCACAAGGTGCAGTTGCCACTCCCTGCCATCATCCTTGCTCTGCCTCAGCCAGGCTCCACCGAGGCCTAGATAAGGGCTCCGTGCGGGCCAGCCAGATCGGCGAATGCGAAGCAGGCCAACCGGAGATGAAGGGATTCATGCCGAAGGACAAGAAGCCAGAGGGGTCAGCGCCCATGGGCTGCTTGTGGGCCACCTCCAGCCGGCTGCCTTCTACGCGAGTCACCTCCCGCTTGCGAACGCTCTGTGCTGCTGCTCCACACTGAAAGAGCACTATTGGAAGAGGAGGAATGCAGAAAAGGGAAGGAAAAAGAAGGAAGCTCCTCCAACCTTGTGGCAGGCGGGTGGCGAAGGCTGTGGGTTCATGTCCACGTCGTCCTGCCATATCTGCAGGCAGGCGCCGATGGAGGCAGGCAGCCGTCAGTCCAAGTTGGCCGGGATAATGTGGCAGGTGCTGAACCGGAAGGGCTGGCCAGGAGTCAGTGGAGGTGAGCAGACCTGGCCTAGGGGAGGCGGACGAGAGGGGCTGGCAGAGCTGCGCTCACCTCTGCCTCGTTGGCGCCCAGGGTTCGCAGCTGAACAGGAGGGGTAGTGACCAGTGGCCGCCGTGTCCTTCACCGTCTCTCTCCAGCCCAGCTAGCTTATGCGGCTCGCGCCTGCCAGGAACAGGATACACGCATACTGGCCTGTAGTGCCACAGACGAGACTGATGAAGGGAAGGGAAGGACTTAGGTAGAGAGAACCGCAGGTGTTGATCGTCTGTTTGGGCATTAGGATTTGCTGGATGCAAATGAGGGCTCTGGCGTAGTCGGAGGAGGAGTCGTAGCGGAGGATGGAAGTGGCAACCTACGGGGGAATAATTGCTGCTTTCGCCGAAGTAATTTCCGGCCTCTAGTAGGCTGTCGTCGGCACTGAACGCCTATTCTTTGAAGAGCCAGGTGAACTGGAATTCAGCGGAGTGAATGAGAAGGTGTGCTGGAAAGTGAATGGAGGTGTACCTTTGGTGTGGCGGGGACAGCGTGAAAGTTGGTCGCATACATGGCTCCGGAGTAGCGGCCGGAAGAGGCCTGGGAGCTGTGTGGCAGAGGGGCGGGTTGCTTGGATGGTTGCTTGGGCGGGAGCAGATGGGGGATGATGTGGTGAGGTGCTGCGGCTAGCAGAGGAGCCCGAGGGGGAGCTGGGAGCTGCTGCATTATGCGTTTCACGGCGGCTATGTCGTCGCACACGGCCTTCTGGTCTGCAAATCTCTGCTTCAGTCAGGGATGGACTGGAATGGGATAGGCTTGGATGACCGGCTGGGGGCATGCTTTTGAAGAGGATGGAGTCCTCGTGTATGGTCACGGCCATGCTCCACACGTGTTTCTCCATCGTCTGCGCCACAGCCATCCCCAGGCTTTCGTCCGGCTTTAGCTGCCAATTTGAAATCGTACAAACTTTGCAAATGATAGGAAAACCCAAACCTTCTTCCACTTTTTGGCTGCTTGGCGGAGGTCTCGGATGATGTCCTTGCTCAGGTCAAGATTCCGTAGGCTTTCCTGCTTGGCCGTGGCAGGGTTCTGTGGAATATGTTTCCTGCCATAGGTCTTTGAAAGGAATGGACAGGGTAACTTTGGCTTCCACAAGCAGGCGTACGATCTCTTTCTCTGTGGTGAGGTAGAGAGGCAGGTGAGGCTGTAGCTTGTAGGTGGAGAAGAATGAGGAAAAGTGGGTCAATATTGCGATCGAGAAGATCGTCGTTGGGCTGGTGAGGAGCTAGGCAGGCTTTCCGCGGGGAGCACAATCCTCCAGCTTTGGCCGCTCCACTCCACTCCGATGTTTCCCTTCATTGCTCCTTCCCCGCGCTTCTTCACCTTTGACAGCATTGACAGAACCTGGATAAGGATTTCCTCACCTCATCACTTGACTCACAGCCACTGGAAGCTGCCAGTAACCTTGGCTGGAAATCGATGGAGGCGGCGGTGCTTCAACTTTGGCATGGCCGTATCACTGGATGGCGTAACTGTGGGGCGTACGTAGCTGGCGTATAGGCTGCTGGAATGGTCCAAGGCATTGGGGGGCTGGCTCTTTGTCCCGGCCTTGTTTTGTCTGCCTTTTCGCGCCCCTCTGGCCTCTAGAATAACGCCCCCTAGTGTAGACTGTAGAGGCCTCGCCCCTTTTGGAGTGATTGCTGCTTCCCCGTCCGCTTATCATGCATCAAAATGGGATTGGCTGGCCAACATTTCATTATCCAATGGCTAAATGTGCTGCCGACAGAGCAAAGAAGAGCTTTGGACAGTGAGGTCAAATCTGGCGCAGTGGTTGTGGAAGGAGAAGGGCATGGCGTGTTTTGACGCGCCCGAGCCACAACAAATGTTGACCGCCTCCACCCCCGCCAAAGCAGAAACCTTTTATCTGTTCATCATCAACTTTACTTCAGAAAATTGTTTGATGTGGAACCAAAGTATTGTTGGTTATAAATGGGCCTAATGAAAAAGTTTAAAAAATATGACAAACTGTTTTCCGAAGCATATAGCTTGATAATTCAACAAATATCCTGTCGCAAATACCAAAAATTATTGTTGCTTCAACTCTGTTTGCTCTTTGCAATGCCAAACGGTAATGCCATTGTTCTAGAATGGTTGAGAAAAAGAGTAAATGTGTTTAGTTGGGTGCATTGTTGAGAATTTGGAAGTGGGCCGGAATAAAGTTCGCAGCGGGGAGGATTGGTGGGTAAAGAGAATGAAGAAATGGGGAGGTTCAATGAAGTGGAGGGCGGGTATTACAATGCGGATTGCGGGAGGCAGGCGTGTCTAATCGCCTCTCAAAACAAGAGACCCTGAAAAAACCGCAAATGCGCCTCTGCTTCTGCCTGGCCTTCTATCTGGCCATCGCCACTGCCCAGCTACGCGAGAAGCAGGCCAAAATCGATCGCAAAGACGGCGGTCACAAATCTCAATCTCATGTCACAGTCTCATTTGCCTCAACTGGCTGAATTTCAGTGAAACACCGTCACTCGGACAAGGGACCGGACGTGCTGAAAGGTAAGACTGAATGTGGTGCAGTCTGAGAAGCTTAGAATGTGAGTTGAGGCACGGAGCACATCGACGTGCCGGTGAAGATAGCTCCAATCTTCGAGCGGCGCCTCTACCCCAACTACGGGGAGGAGGCGGAGGATCACCAGCTCCCGCAGTTCGTCAACGACTTCAGCGCCGGCCTCCAGCTCAAACAGCCCATCATCTACCTCGGCAAGCAGTACTCCGAGATCTACGTACCCTTCCTTCTCCACCCACTCACTCATCCCAACCCCAAACTCATCCACCTCCTCCAGGTCCTATCCAACGGCGGCCTGACATTCGACAAGCGCATCCCGCCCTTCACTCGCCGCGTCCTGGACCTGGACCAGCCCATCATAGCCCCCTACTGGACCCGCAACGATCTCTCCAGAGGCGGACGCGTCTACTACCGAGAAGAGCTCTGTAAGGCCCTTCTTTCATGCCCTCATTCCTCCAGAGAGGTGACAGAATTTGTTTGAGACGATCGGCAGATGCTGCAGCGCGGGGAGGCGGAGATCCGCTTCCACTTCAACGTGAGCACGAGCGTCCGCTCCGCCTTCATCGCCACCTGGCAGGACATGCAGCCGCGCCTCAAGCACGGACGCATCATCAAACGCGACGTTTCTCTCCCATCCCATTACTCACTTCCTCACACTACCGCTCTACACTTGCCCTGCCAGAACTGGAACAAGATCCAAGCGGTGCTGCTGAACACGGATGCGGGGACTTTCGCCAACTTCATCTACGCCAACATCGGCTGGGGTGCCCGGGCACAGGTTGGAGGACCCATCCATCAGCTGTCAAAGCATTGAGCATTTCAAATGGCGCTGGGTTGAGGGCGGCTTCAGTGACGGGGTGAAGGGAAGCTGGCCGATTCCTGGCATGGGCACGCAGTACCCCATGGTCCACGGCAACACCGGTCCCATTACTCACCTCAGCCAAACAGTTGGAAAGCAGTTCCTGTTCTCCGTGCAGGCGTACCGGGTGAGTGGATGTTCATGGTGCACAAGGAGGACGGCATCGTCTACTGCCGCCAGGGCTACAGCGGGGACCTCTGCGAAGACCGTGCTTCTTTCTCTTCTGCCTGGAAAAGGAGCTAATGGGCGAGGGAGGCTGGAATTGGCAGGCTGTGGAGTGGGTGCCTACGGCTACGACTGCTCCAAGAGCTGCGAGTGCGGGGAGAGGCTGTGCGAGGCCGTGACTGGGCGCTGTCTCACGGAGGAGGAGGAGGCAGCGGAGCAGATCGATTGGACAGCCATCATCGGACCCATCAACCGACGACGTCGACGAAATGCACCGCTCTTCTACTATTGATCCGCCCCTTTTTCTCCGTTCCTTGCTTCCAATTCCGTGATTGCTTCATTTTCCACCTTCATATTTTCACATTTCTTCATGGTGGTGATAAATTGAAATGTAGTAGTTGTTGGTTGTGGGAGGGTGTAAAGAGCAGTGTTTATAGTTTCATACTCTGGTAGGGTTGATAGAGGAGCGGAACAGATCACAGTAGAGATGATAGGGTAGGCGCAGGTGCAGGTGGGTGGGGGTTTGGAAAGCGATGTGTGTGTGAAAAAGCAGATGACGGGGCGTGGGCAGAAAAAGGAAGGCAAGGCAGGTAAAACCGGCCCCCAGAAGGAACGCATTCTCACTCTGTACTCAGCTAGAACCTCTGCCAACGTCATGACAAACGAAGGAGGAAAGCAAAAAAGAACTGGACAAAGAGTCTCCCCGTATACTCTGCCCCTCCCTCTCTATGCGAATCGAATCTGCCAATGTGTGAACGCATATGGCCAACAGCTGGAACAACGGGACTCTGGAGGAAATAGAATGGAACACTGCGCCAAAAATAAACTCTTCATCAAGCCAGACTCCGATCAATGAAGAAAAAGCCACACTGTCCAAGACTCAGCAGCCAGCGATGAGCAAGGTTCCATGAGCAGCAGAATGGCTGAGAGTAGCGTCGGGTGGTTAGGACAGTGGAAGGAAGGTGTCTTGGAGTCAGCCCCTCAGCCGAGAGTGATGCTCTGCATGAGGCTCTGGGAGTGGAGGCCGGCGATGGAGAATAGGAGCGGCAGATCCGCCCAGTCCACTCCTGAGAGGCGAACGACGTCGCTCATCTCCACGCACTCCACCCCGCCCGCCAGCACCCCGCCCCTGCTCCCCTCCACGGCGCTGGCCAGCGCCACGCTCTTCCCCCACACCTCCCGCAGGCCCCCCTCCACCAGCTCCAGCAGGCAGCCCGACGAGGCGCCCACCTCCCACATCCC
The DNA here is from genome assembly GCA_030248095.1 of Ptycholaimellus sp. GST1_10. Lineage (NCBI taxonomy): Eukaryota > Metazoa > Nematoda > Chromadorea > Chromadorida > Chromadoridae > Ptycholaimellus > Ptycholaimellus sp. GST1_10. The sequence continues at coordinate 44,233 of JASANA010005040.1, forward strand.
CACCACGCTCTCCACCATCCGCAGCACGATCTGCGACGGCACGCTGGAGCGACGGGTCCCAGCGTCAGAGACCAGACGCACCGACCACTCCTCCAGGCTGCCCAGCACGCACACGGAGCTGTCCACCTCCTGCTCACGACTGCGCCGCTTCACATCTGCAGCATCAGCAGGACTGGTGCATGAGGAGGAGGAGGGAGAGGAGGGGAAGAGTATCCTTCCTCGACGACGGAGAGGAGGTCGGGGGAGGGCGGACAGCCGCTGAGGGCGAAGTGGGGCGAGAAGGCGGGCAGGAAACCGGCCAGGAGGCTGTGGTAGAGCTCCGCGGTGGGGTTGGGCGGTGGGGAGTGGAAGGGGGAGTGGGGCGGCTGGGGGGCGGCGGGGAGGGCGGCCAGCTCCTCCAGCTCCGTGGCGTCGCCGAAGACGCTGCTGTGGAGGCGGACGGAGGAGGCCTCCGCGGAGGTGAGGGCGGGGCAGGAGCGGCTGCTGGGGACGGCCGGGGGGTTGGGGTGGAGGAGGGAGGTGAGGGCAGCGTCGGAGTCCGCGATGCCGGAGTCGAGGCTGCGCGGGGGCGGGTGGGAGTTCTTGCGGGCGACCTCGCCGTCCGTGTCGTGGCCGCTGGAGTCGCCCTCCGGCTCTTGGGCAGGGCTGCGGGGGGACAGCTGGATGCCGGTGGAGGTGCTGACGGGCTCTGCCGGGCCCTGCTGCTTGGGGAGGTAGGTGGCGGAGATCTTGCGCTGCTTGGCCTGGACGTCGTCGGGGACGGTGATGAGGGGTAGGTTGGAGGAGGGGGAGGAGGGCGCGGCGAGGCTGGGCCGGGAGGGCTCGGAATGTGCGCAGGGTGTGGGGGTGGCCTTGCGCGCCTGTCTCAGACGCAGGGAGGAGGAGGGCTTGTTGGGTGAGCCGGGTCGTCTGAAGGAGGTGGAGCGAGGTCGGAGAGGAGAGCCTTCGCGGACCGCCGTCACCTCGAAACGGCTGGCAACCGGGACGGGGGAGGAGGCGCTGGCGTCTGCGCAGTCCACGGACTCGCTCGTGTCCATGGGCAGGGGCTGGGAGGGGATCTGAGGGCGAGGCGAGGGTGAGTGGGTGCGTTTGCGCTCGCTCTTGTCCTGGAAAGGAGAGGCGAAGAGGTGGGAGAGGGAGGGCGGGGCCTTGGGCGGGGTGCGGGGCTCCGAGATGCGGACGTGGTGTACATCCCCGGTGAAGTCGCAGCAGGGGAGCGGTGGCTGAGCTGGGTGGGCCGGGGGTATGGGGCGGGAGGCGAAGGCATCGTCGGCGAGGCTCTTGGAGGAGGGGAGGTCGGGGGGCGAGGTGTTGGGCTGGATGCGTACCTCGGCGGAGCGGATGAAGTAGGAGAGGAGGAAGAGGAACTGGGTCACCAGGCCGGGCTCGGCGCCTACGAGCAGGACGCGGGCTTCGCCGGGCGCCTGGTGGGTGGGGCGGCCGCGGATCTCGGAGGACTGGGCGACGAGGGGGTTGTAGGCGAGGGAGGAGGAGGCGCAGGAGGCCCCCTCCTCGTCCTCACTGTCGTCGCCGAGGCGGATGGGGAGGTCGGGCGAGGAGGGGGAGGGGGAGGCGGTGGAGCGAGGGGAGGCGGCGCTGGAGGCCTGGGCGGCGCGGGTGAGGGCGGAGAGGCGGTTGAGGAAGGGGCGGCTGGAGTTGGAGGGGCAGACGCTGGCGATCCACGTCTGATGCTCCATCAGCACCGCCGTCACCAGGTTGGAGACGAAACTGCAATTTTGCGCATATCCTGCTGCTGCTATTCGGCCATTGCTTCAGGGGGAGCAGGGGGGGCAGTTGTTTGGCGGCTAGACTGGGTGTTTGCGGAAATTGCTTTGCCAGTCTGGGAGGGAACCAGTTGGGGATGGGGGCATAATTGGCGCAGGGAGGGGGCGGCGGGGGTGTCTGGCGCAGGGCATTCAATCGGAAAAGCTCCCCTTGGCGGCGGAAAGGGCTGGAAATATGCCGCCGCCCCCTTTTTACCTCTCAGCCCTTCCCCCCGCAGCACACTCCCTATATTTACCCGGGCAAAAAGGAGACGGGTGGTGGTTTTTTTGCCCACAGCGCCAGGCCCTTCAGCTGCCCCCCTTTACTAAAGGGGGAAGGCAAAAGTTGCGTCTGTCGTAAGAGAGAGCTAGGAGGAGGGGCGGGAGGGTTAGTGGAAGGGGAGGGGAGAAGTTGGCAGGAAAAGTGGAAAGAAAGGAATACAATTGATGCTCCTTGTTGTCGTAGGCGGCGGCGAGTCGTGCGAAGGTGTGGGTGAAGCGTCGGGCGAGGTCGGAGTGTTGCAGGTCCTGCGGCTTGCCGGCCTGGAGGCGAAGGCTTTGCCAGACCGGCTCCTTCAGTCGAGCCCCGTTGAACAGGCTGGTCAGATGCCGTCGGAACTCCGTCCACGCGTCAAATATGCGACTGAAGAAGCGGCTCTGCAAATCTCACTGCTTCCCTTGACAGTGGAGGAGAAGAGAAGGGCAGGGAGGAACCTTGTCCTTGTGGGCCTGTGCCAGCTGTATTGCGCTCTGCAGAGAGGCAATCTCTGCGTGCAGGAGGTGTATGTGGGTGAGGAGGAAGTGGCGGAAGTGCTCGGGGCCGGGCAGTAGTAGGCAGAGGCCGAGGGTGGAGGCCCGCTGCTGGCAGCCGGAGGGGGGCAGGGAGGCGGCCTCGGAAAGGGAGTCGGAGTTGCGGAAGCGCGGCCGGAGGATGCCGTGGTCGAGGCTGAAGGCGGCGGCGGTCTTGTAGCGGAGGGAGCGGGAGATGGGAGAGGTGGGGAGGGCGGGGAGGGGGGGAGGGGGAGGCGGCGGAGGAGGAGGGGGAAGCGTCGTGTGAGCCGGCGGTGGAGGGGGGCGGTCGGTAGAGTTTGTCGGGGACGTCGACGGGGATGGAGGGCATGGTGGCGGAGGAGCGGAAGAGGCCGCTCAGGGAGTTCACGGTGGAGTACTGGCTGTCGCTGTCGCTGCTGCAGTCTCTGCAAATCCATCCTCCTCGCCTTCCAGACTGGTGTAGCTTTTGTCTTCATTTGTTTCTTTCATTGGCTCTCATTTGGCCGCCTTCCCATTGTTGGCATCGTTGTCAGCGTGGGAAAGCAGGATGAGGCTGAGCAAAAAGGCGTCTGTTGGCAAAGGCCGTTAGAATGAATGGGAAAAGTCAGCTGAGGAAATTCAGGAGAAACGCTTCGGAGGCCGTCCCTCCAAGAAGCATCTGTGTAGGTTCAGCAGTTGTTCTCCCGCACTCCCCCTCTTTACTCTGCCCCGCTGTCCTCAGGCTCCTTCAGCTGCTCCCCCTCACCTCCTCTACTCTACTCCCTCTCGCCCAAGGCCATTGAGGAGGAGGCCCGATGATGGACGGGTGCAGGCGGGAAGACGCGGCCTCTTTTTTCCCCACCTTCTTTCCCTTTTGCCCCCTTCCCCAAAACCCACTCTCAGAGCCGGGACCTGTTGACGCATTGGGAGGCGCATTTGATTTAACAGCCTCTCCGCTCACTTTCCCACTCCATCTGCCCCCTCATCTGCACCTCAAGCTCTCCTCATCAAGGTCTCCCAGGGTCAGCCAGGCCCCAGTCCTGCCCCGACCTTGTCAAAAGACGCATCCACCACATGCGAGGGCAGAGAAGATAAGGACTGAAAGCGAAGGAGGCAGTTTGAGGGCGGGGGACTTACGTGATAAGCGGGGCTTTTTGCCGGCCGCTGAACACTTTGGACACCACCACGTCCCCTTTTTCCCTGCAAACAGAGCAAACATGAGACGCAATGCAACTCTGCTGGATGCAAAAGGACCGATATCTGTGCAGTTTGATGGTGTCGCCCTTGTAGGCCATGGCGACGGAGCCGAAGACCATCTCGCCCAGCTCCTTGGTGTCGCTCAGCTTGCGGTGCAGCTGTAAACATCCATTCAGCTGCTTTGTCTCTATCCTAATCTTTCCTGCTTTTTACGACGTTTGCGGAGTCTGTGAGGGGTTGGAAAAAGAGAGGAGGGCCGAGGTCACATCTGGGTCAAGGCATAAAGATAAGCCCTAATGCATGGCGGCATTCTATGGCCAGCCGTGTGAGCATGATAAGCCTGTTTTCCCCCAGCCCTCTTTCCCCTACGTCACAGCCGATGCCAATCTTCCGGCTCTTTAATGAGGCGGACAAAGTATTGGAGTGTGTTTGCTGCCGCTTGACTTGGCGCTGCGGGAGTCTTGGAGGGGTGAAGAGTGGAGGCTGGGTGTGGTGGGAGGAGTGTGCGACCTTGAGTAGAGAGGGTGTAGGCTGTGTAAGGGGGGTGCCGGTCGGGCCTCTCCATGGCCAGCATTGCGTGCGCGGAGTGCAGAAGGAGCAGCGTGTCTCAGTGCTGGCAGTGCATACCCCAAGCCCTCCTCCATCACCCTTCCACTCCTCAGACAGCCAGAGCGCCCCTGCCATCCCCTTCTCACTCCCTCCCCCCTCCTCCTACACTGCCTCCACCTATGCAGACGCACAGACACAGACCCAGCCCCCTCTGCTCCCCTTCCATCCCCTCCCACCGTCTAGCCAGCGCCACAGTGAGCGGGGGGCGGCCAAGGTACGCCAATGCTCTCTCTCCGCATCTTTGGGGCCTACTTTTTCCCCACTCCCTTCTCTAGCCTCTTTTCTGGCACCGCTCCAACTCCCTTTCTCCAGCACCCCCAGCCGGGCCCTACTTGCCGCCCCTTCTGGCAAATTAACGCTGGCCACTCCAAAGGCTGTCCAAGGCCGAAAAGCACAACAATTTGGGCCACTCACTGCATTTTCGGCATAGGGCAAATGATTGGCGATTTTGGCCGCCCTAGAGTTTGGCATGCTTTGGAGGAAGGCGAGGGGAAGGTGGGCTATGCAATATGGGCAGGAGCGGGAAGTGGAAGGGGGAGCATAGGAGATTGGCGGTTAAAGGAAGAGCGCAGGGGTGGAGAGCTTTGAAGAGTGCCAAAGTTCCTGCTCCTCAAGTAGCGCAAACGGGCGCTCCTCTAACGCCCCACTTTCCACTCACCCGCCCAGCACACACACAAACAATCGCCCAGCCTCTATTCCTTTGCACACTTCTTCTGCTTTCCTCTGAACTCAGCAGGGGAGTCAGCAACCATGCTCCAGTGACGAGGCTATTGAGGGGGTGAGAAAAGGGCCAGAGTCTGCCAATGGGGTAATCGGAGCTGGAGTTCTAGGAAGAGCTGGGGGGTTTTAGGAAAGAGAAGCGTCCCAGCACCCCTTCCTGTTTGTTGAGCTGACTTGGCACGCAAACTGCTCCACAAACGTCACTGCTCATCCCCCCTTCCCTGCCCTCCCCCCACTACGCCCACAGCCCGTACAGTGCAAAGGAAGTGCGCTGGGCAAAAGAAGCGAACCTCGAATTTGCCGTCAGCAGAAATGGGCAGGCGAGGCCTCAACTGGCGAATGGGCGAAGCGCCGGGGGAACTGCTCGCCTCACACTCACTCGTGCCCTACAAAAATGGAGACCATATTGACGCACCAATACTCAAAATTTAGGTGCTAGAAATATAAAGGAGAGCTGAATGAGAAACAAGGAGAGAAAGAGGGCAAAATGGTGACCTCAGAAAGGCGTCGAGGGCGAACGATGGCGGAGTCGTAGAGCAGACGGCGGTCGGTCCACTCGGAGGACTCCCGGAAGACGAGCAGGCGAAGGCCGTCCAGACCCAGGCACTCCTCTGCCCAGAGGCAGGGCGGGGGGCCTGGCTGGGAGTCAGAGGGAGGCTTGGCGGGGGAGGCTCGTCGGCTGTCCCGCCCCGGCCAGAAGGACTTCATCAGGCTGTTCATGGCCCGCGCGGCGGTGGATGGCGGTAGTCGATGAATCGGCCGAGCAGGGAACTCTTGGCAGCGCGCATCAAGCTCTCTGCTAACCTCTCGCCCACCTCTCCAACACCGCTCTCAATGCTCTTGCTGCAATCTGCTGCCTGGGTGGCGTGATCCGGCTTGGTTGAATGGGGTGCTGTGGGGGAGAGGGGAAGGGGAGTGCGCAAGACTGCGGATCTGGGCGACAGATGCCAACCGGATCAAAGCTGTGACGGCTGGGGGGATGCGGGGGCGAGGGGAGGAGGAGGGCATGGAGAGATATGGGCGGAGAGAGAGAGAGGAAAAAAAAAAGGAGAAAAAAAACAAACAAAAAGGAGGGGCGCGGGGAGGAGGAGGGCATGGAGAGATATGGGCGGAGAGAGAGGCAGGAGGGGGCAATGTAGAGCAATGAAACATGGAGAGCTGAGGCCTGTGCATACAAGCGGGGATGGGAGCAGTGGGGGTGGGGAGGGGAGAGGCAGTGGAGGGAGGAGGCAATGGGTGAGGTAGTGTGTTGGTTGGCTGGTGCAGTGGGCGGGAGAGGAAGCGGAGAAGAAGTGACATGGAGGAGGGCTATTTAGCGCTTGCGTATTCTAGGTATGCAGTGTGTGTAGTGGCTGGCCGCCCCGCGCCCCCTCCCGCCTCGTGTACGTAGGCGGTTGAGGAGACGGGGGGTAGGGGAGGGAAGCGACCAATGAGCAGAGCGCTGGCAGCCTCGCCCGACCAATGCCTGGCGCCCGTCAGCCCTCCTCACGTGGCTCTGCGCCAACTCTGGCACTCCGCCAAGCATCTCCCCTCCCCCTCACCCCGTGCCTATACTCAGGCGCCTCTTCCTCCTCCTTCCTGTCCTCATCTGATGCCCTGTTGCTGGGCAATAGGCAGGGGACTGCGGAGGGAAATCTCCAACACCTCTGACACATACTCTCACATTCTGCACGTCTTCCCCTGTAGATTCTGCCAAATGCTCTAGCCTAAGTCATCAGAAGCGCCGGCTATCCTGAACAAACAAACCTATCAAACAATGCACACGCGAAAGGAGAGCAAAGCAATGAATGCCTAAGGACCTGAGGAGGTAAAAAGGAGCAGGCCGTTGGGATTAGCGGAAATGTGGGATAGGGGGGAGAGGAGTGATTTTGAAAGAGTGTTGCTGGTATGGGCTATCAGCGTGGAGTGGAGGAGGCAATTAATCATGCACCTGGCCTGCTGCTCTGCTCCCATTTCCCGCGCATTGGCTCAGGTGTGCCCTGCCTACCGAGCTATTGACAGTGGAGAGGGGGCAGGGCAAAGGTTTCCTACTGCGGGGGGGGGCGTGGGTGGGGGAGGGCATAGTATGAAGGGGGAAGGGGTTATTGGGGGAGTGTTGGTGGAGTGGGGCGTGTAAGTGAGAGGGGGGAGGGCTTAGGGTGAGTGAGAGTGCGGAAAGTGAGCGCGGGAGTACTGGCGTGGGTGTGGAAGTGTAGAGGTAAAGAGAGAAAGAGTAGGTGGGTGAGTAGGGTATTGGCGGAGGAGGAATGCGGCAACGACGAAAGGGGAGCGTGGCTGAGTGAGATGGGCGTTGCGTAAAAACGAGTCAGACGAGATGGACGATCGCTGCCCCCCTCCCCCGCCCCTGCCTCCTTCACAGTCAATTGAGCCTCTTTTATGCCCACGCCCTCTCCAACTACACTCACCTATCCTACCGCTGCTTCTAGAGCTTCTAGCTGTGCTATGGCTGGCTGACGAATGGATGACGCATCTCGAGCATTCTTTCGAGAATCACCCACCTCGCCCACGCTTACCCTCAAATGACAAACTATCTTGTTCCTGGAACCACTTTCATCCCGAAAATATCTCCTAAAATCTCCAGATCATCCTCTAAAATCTCACAAAGTCCGCGCTGAAGCAAAGAAGGAACTCACTGCAAAACCCAAATAAAAACAATATTCATGTTTCAATCAGATTGATTTATGGGTTCACTAATATGTTCAGGTTCATAAATATGAGCACAACGCATGACGCTTAGATCCCGAGGCAAAGGGACCCCCAAGTGAAGCGGAAGAAGATAGCCAGTCTGCATAGTCTTCTTTCCGCGAAGAGACTAGGAAGCGGCAATTATGAGCAGCGGCGGGGAATGACGTAAGACAGCGAATGGAGTAGGGCAAGAACAGATGTGGCAGGAGCAAAGTGGGCACGCGCAAATCACATGCTGCTGCTCCTTTCCCGAAGGCGCATGGGGTGCGCACGGGGGCGTCCGCTGAAAGACGTGTTTACGCCTTGGGTGCCGCACCTTTTTGGACGCATTCCAGCAGCTGCAAAGGCCCGCGTCACGGCCAAGGCAGGGCAGGAAAGTGAGGGATGTGGGGTGAGAGAGGGAGCAGGAGAGAGAGGAATGTGGAGCTGGGGAACGCCTGTATAGGACGACGTAAACAAACCCTTTCTTCGACTAGCGCACTCCTTCCTTCGCCCATCTTTCTTCGCCTGTCTCTGTTGCGATACCTGCACCCTTCTGAGTCCCCATAGCCGCTGCTAAATAGGGAAGATAAAGGAACAAAAGAAGCAGGACTTTGCAATTTCAGCATTCAAGCAAGAAAAACTTACTTTAATTTTGGAATTAATTATTGGAGGTAACTGAATGTGAATGCATTATGCCGATGAAAATGAACGAAGAACGGCACAATGCTGCTACAAAAAACCAATCCAACAAAAATCACATATGTGATTAATTTTGATTACAAAATTGATAAAAGATCAAATATAATTAATTTTTATAATATAAGCCTTTGATACGTTTTTGCCATCAAAACGTTAAAGCATTGTATAGCTTTTCAGTTTTTAGCTTGAAAATGTGCATTTCGCAAAAGCACGAGCAAAAGTTCTTCTACAATGACTCATCACTAAAATATGGGCACACTTCACTATTCCGTTACTAGTATCACTGCGGATCAATGAATAATAGAAAATGACTCAGCATACTTGGCTATTTCCAGTTGTCGCCAAAAATATCCTTGGTAGCAGGGGCCCCTAAAATCGGAAGCGGCAATAAGCAAATCGGATAGTCGTGGTAGATATGAAGCTACCTTTGGGATGCAGGAACTTGGACCTGGACTCGGGCTTGCGAGCCCCGTGAGGGCGCAAACTGTGGGTGGAGAGGCCTTGAATAGCCCGTTCCTCTGCCTCTGCCTCCTCCTCCGCCATCCTTCGGCTGATCGACAGCGTGGCCGCCTTGATCCGCTCCTTCTCTGCCGCCTCCGCTGCTTCCTGCACCCAGTTTCCTTCTTTCCACAATCCTGCCTGGCCTGCCCCAACCTGGGCCTTCCACAGCTGGACGAAGTCGGAGTTGTGGGGCACGCGGACGCTGTGCGCCGTCACCTTGCCGCCCTTGCCGCGCGTCAGCAGGGCCAGCTTCACCAGTCCTCCTCCTTCACCTCCCTCCTCCTCGCCCTCCCCGCCCGCCCCCTCCTCGCTCTCTTCTGAAGCTCAAGCAGGATGTCAAAGAAGTCACAGCTCTCCCAGAAGGAGTCCCTCCAACCGGACTGGGCGGACTTGAGGGCCAGTTTGGAGCGGAGGTTGGTGGGGACGGAGATGTCGGGCGCCGGCACCGCCACCCCGTCCTGCACTCGCTGCACCACCGACTCTGACACATTTCCCATCCTCACTCTTCCTCCCACCCCACCCTGCCAACCAGCTCCAACCGGTCATCATCTTGTCGAAGGCGGCCAGAAAGTCGTCGTCCTCCGGACAGTGCTGGGCGTCGGCGGAGGGCTGGCGGTGGACGTGGACGTCGTCCTCTTCCGCCTCGTCGCCTTCCTCGCCGCTGGGCGCAGTGGTGCCGTCGGACTCGTCCCCGCTAGTCTGGGCTGGGGGGCTACGGAGAGGGGCGTGGGGTCGGTGAGCATGGGCCTGGCTAGGCTCCTCCTCCTCCTCGGCGATGGTGGCGAGGCCCTCGGGGTCCTCCTCCTGCCCGCCCGGCATGGCTAGCTTCTCGCGCAGCTCCGACTCCATCTCCTTTACTGCTGCCTCGGCCTCTTCTAGGCTTTCCGCCATCCTGCAATCCAGGTTCGAGTTGGCGTAGAAGAAGGCTGGGCAAGGGAGGCTACTTCCAGTCCGGTCGCAGTTCCTCCAGCAGGTCCAGCACGATGTTGCTCACCTCCAGTGGGAACGGTCGCTCCTCGCTCCAAACTGCGTTGCTGCGCTTGCGCCAATAGTACCTGAATATTGGATTGTTTTGTTTTACTCAAAAACTCCTAGTAGCAGGCTTTTTTATGCTACGTCCTTGAGCCAAATAGAGGCAGGAGGATACCTGAGAAAGTATTTGAGGAAGCAGTCCAGTTTGCGAGCTGAGGAGCCGGAGCTGAAATATTCTCCACAGGAAGCCAGCAGAGCGACGACCAAGCGTATTCGGAAGAGGTGGACGGGGGGATCCAGCGGGCTGTCCAGGGCGGGGTCGGAGGGGACGGCGAATAGGATGAGGGAGTAGAGGGTGGAGAAGATGAGGGCGGAGTCGATGACGCGGTAGTTGTACATCTCGCCCAGGTAGCAGAGGGCGGCGAGGCGGCGCTGGTTGAGCCGCGGGTCGTTGATCTCCATCCCCATCCGGATGTCCTCCAGCACCGCGTCCACCACCTCGTAGCCCACCCAGTCGTGGTACCACATCAGACCCGCCAGCACCGATGCCAGCCACTTCAATTTCATCACATTTCATGACAATCTTGTATGAAGGTTGGGGTGAGGAGGAGGACTTGGATAGAGGAGTATTTGAGGTGATGCGGCTGGCGCAGAGCTTTGATGGCGTAGCGAACGTCGTCGCTGTCCCCCTGGTCCCAGTTGAGCTTTCGCAGCTGCTTCAGCACTTTTTCCACTGTCGACTTCCCCAACTCCTGCAAGCCAAGCTCTATGAGCTAGCAATGACATTGTATGGTTTTTATCGGGTAGATATCAGCTCAATCTTAGAGCACTAGTGTGCTGTAATATCAGTTGGTAATCGTATGAGGCCGTATTGCAAGAGTTCGTGAAACAATTTTCGTCTCAGACGTTTGAAAGGTTGAAGAAAGGGGCACTTTGAAAAGCAGCATGCGAATGTATTCGTGGAGCGGTGGGCGTTCTTTCCGCTCCACCTTCTTTAGCGGCGGAGGATTGGTGGCATAGAAAGCGTTGTCGATCATCAGCTGATACCTGAACATAGCCGCCTTCCATTTCACCCAAAGAAGAGGAGCAGATGAGACCTTGGATCAGTCATGTTGCTCCGCTTGCGCATCATGAGCTGGATCAGTAGTTTTGTCTTCTGATGGCTGTCTAGGCTGTGGTAGAGGAAGTAGCCGCAGCACTCCAGCAGATTGCACGCCTCCAATCAGCAGCTTTTAAGCAATATCAGGCATTTTGGGGGTTTGGCTGAGAAACCATGTCGATTGAGTGGTGGCGGAAGTCGGAGGTGAGTGTGAGCTTGAGCAGAAACAGAGCCTCCATTTTGGGGAAAATGCCAAACTTCACCAGCTCCCCAATGAAGCGCGTTGTTTTGATCTCAACAAGCATTGCATCGTTTGATTTTATGAATAATAATTGATTGGAAGGACACCTTGCTTTCAATTTTGATCTGATCCTTGCGTCTGAGCTGGGCCTTGAACTGACAGCGCAGCCAATCGGACAGGTCGTAGCCGAGGTCCGGCATCACCGGGTTCAGTATGCCCACCAGACCTCAACCACTCTACGTCTGCCTTCCTTCTTGACCCCCCTCCATTCACAAACGGGAATAGAAGGGCAGGAGGTCCAGTCGCGTCCGCGGGACCTCGAACAGCTCCCGCGTCAGGCGTTTTCGGTTGCCCCTTCAAAGGCATTCGCTCCTGCGAAAATAGGAGAATAGTGAGTATGGAACTTGGTGTTGAGGTTGGTGACGAAGTCGGTGGCGGCGCGATCGATGAGGTCCCGGTTGACCAGCGTGGGCAGGGTCTTCAGGTAGGCGTTCATCATGAGGCGCATCGTGGAGCCGCTCACCTCCTCCTCCTCTTCCTCCTGTCACCTCTCCTCCCTTCACCTACTACTCAAGGAGGGAGTAAAAGAACCGGCTGGTCAGGCTCCTCATCGCGCGGTCCGTACTCCTCCTCCTCCAAGGCCGCCGCCAGCGCCGAGGCTGAGCCCGGCTCCGGCGTCTTAGTCTGACAGATACCCCTTGCACTAGACAAAGAGGTAGGAGTGGGAATGGGACCTTTTCCTTGACTGGAGCTTGGTCGGGCTCCTCGTCCTCTGGGAGGACGTGGGAGGATGTGGCGTCGTCGGCTGCGTCCACCTCTGCCTGTAGCTCGTCCAGGTCGTCCAGCTTCTGCTCCTCCACTGGTTTGTGCTCCGCTTCCATGCTCTCCTTGTACCTGTACCCATCGCCGCATTGCTTTGCCAATCTTTAGGCAATATGGAAAAATTTACAGAATGGACGGGAGCATGGCTTTCAGCTCTGGGATGGTCTGCAAGACGGGATCAGCTGGATAGTTGTTTGTGAAGTAGGGAAGGCTGGATGGGACCTCGTAGAACTGGCGAGTGTCTTCGTCCTCCCAAAGCCCGCTCACGCCCTCCTCCGCCTCGCCGCGGGCGAAGGGGTTGTCCGACTTCAAGCTCCCAGTCTCTAAAGGTTTGAGAGGGAGTGCGGGATACATCGACGATCATGGATCCGTCGTCGTCGGCAGCCTCCTGGCTCTCCAGCGAAATCTCCGGCGGCATCTCGTCCAGGTAGTCCGCCAGCCCCACCGCGTTGCTCAGTGTCTTCAGGGTATGCACGGGGGTGAGCAGGGGGATGAGGAGGATGAGGGAAGGGACCTTCTCGACAGCAGTGCGAGCTTCCTTGAGGGCCTCCTCGGCGTCCTGGAACACTTCGCCCTTGGCCAGGAACAGGCGCTGGTTCCGAGCCGCCAAACGACGCACCTCTCCTGCCTCCTCGCTGGCACGCTCCACCACAGATCTGACGCATGGCCAGACATTCTTAGGCGAGCGGGAAGCATTTTTTAACGCTCAAGCTTCTTTTATCTTCTTTGCCAAACTACTACGGCTGTAACTTGTACGAGAGAGCAAGAGGGTACTGATAGTAGTCGTGGAGGAGTTTGTAGACAGCTTTCTGTTTGTCGGCGGGCAGGAACTCATGGCGCGGCAACTCCTCCCCGAATTCACGCGCTGCTTGCGCCACACTCCTTGGTATTGTTCCTCAAACCCAACTTTCCTCTCTTCAAAATTCAGCCAACAAATAGACTGCTTTCACCAACCAGTGTAGTCGATTCCGCAGTATTTGGCGAATGCGAGAATGGTGGGCAGATTTGCGTGGTCCTTCTTGTCCAGCGTTACTAGGAAGCTCAGCACTCCCCCTAGACATATCCACCTAACTCCAAACATCTGGCAAGAAAAGAGAGTGAAGATAGGGACCGAGGATTTGCAGAGCCTCCTTCTCGGGAAAAAGGCCAGCGATGATGAGATCGGCGAAGAAACGCAGGTCCACTCGCAGCTTGGAGGCATTGCTCACCTTGTCCGTCTTCTTCCGCGGCAGACTCTGCCACCACACCCCTTGAATTGTGTCAGAAAAAGGGCAGAAGTGGAGGGAACCTTTTTCCAGAGCTGCAGGAAGCAGTCAGAAAAGTCAGCGTAGCGCTGGTGCGTGAGGGAAGCGATGTGGACCGCCGTGGGGACGTCGTTCAGCTTCAGCTTGCCCTGGCATATCAGTTCAGTTGGCTTCTCTGAGCCGGGGAAAGGAGTGAAGGAAAGTGGGACTTCCACGAGGCTGGTGGCGATCTCCTCCACGTACTTGGAGAGGTTGAGCTTGTGAAAGTCCGCTGTCAGCACTGCCCGCTGGGACTCCGTCAACAGCTTCATCTTCTGCACCCGGTGTTGGATGAAGGTGAGGGGTGAGAGTGGATGAGGAATGAGCGAGCCTTCATGAAAGCCTGGGTCTTCTTGAGAGTGGAGTCTAGGCGGCGAAGGGCGGCTTCGTCTGGCCGTTGGATGGCTGCAGGGTCGTTGGCGGCTTTCCAAGCTTGCCGCTCTTCCAGCCGCACCCGCTCCTCGTCTATCCATCGTCCCAGCTCTCCCGCTTTGTCCTCTGCTTCCAAGTTCATCTTTGCAGGCTGAAATACAGGCCTCATTTGCGGACTTTTCTATGTTTTTTTCTTATTTTTCGGAAGATGGAGAAAATACTATAATCACATTCGAGCTGCCAAGGGTCTTGTGCCGCCAGATTTTGCGCAAACTTTTAACAAGATTCAAACTAATTCCACAATGCTCCAGAAAAGCAGCAAGAATCTGGCGATTCGCGGAAGGCGCTTCTTTGCGGCAAAGGGGAAATGTGCGCAAAAGCTCGCCTGGTGCGCAGTTTAGTAGTGTAGCGGGGGCGTGCAGTACTAAAAGAGCGCAGTGGAGGGAGGGGGTGGGGAGAGACGGTGGCAGCAGATTGCTCGCGCCACACGTGGAGCCCGCGCACAATTGCTGACCGGCCTGATCAGAGAGAGGTGAGGAGGCCTCCCGAACTGCGAATGCCAGCAGCCGCCCATGCTCGCTGAGGGATTCCGCAACCGCCGCGCTCGGCCTACCGACCAATCCAACGCCCCCCAGACTTCGCCTTTCCAGTTTGGTCTTCCATTCTTTCTCCTAGCCTCTCTCAAAGCCCCTCACCTTGCCAGAAAGAGCTGGGACTCCAACGGCTCAGCGCCCAGCCTCCAGCCGTCCACCTCGGCCACCCGCCTGGAGTCTCCGTCCCCGGTCAACTTCTCTGCCGAAGACATGCCCTGTCGAGAGCGCACCGCGGAGTTCAGCACCGCCGCCAAGTCCATTCAGGTACGGGGGCTGTGTCAAAAGGGGGGTGGGAAGTGAAAGGGAGGAAGGAGGGGTATTGTAGATGCGGCAAGCGGGCAGCGGGGTGGTGCTGGGCGGACGGAAGGGGAAGGCCATGGCCGAAGCGATGCAGTTCAACCAGATGGCGCGAAGGATCGGCCGGGACCTCTCCGAGACCTGTGCCAAGCTGGAGAAGCTCACTCTGCTCAACAAGCGCAACAGCCTCTTTGCTGACCGGTTTTCTTTCCCTTTTCTTCTTCTGTCATAGACAAAAAGTGGCTTGGTAGGACGAGCGAGATGGAGGAGCTGACGGGGGCGGTGAAGGCGGACATCACGGCGCTGAACCGGCAGATCGGGACGCTGGGGGAGTTCATGAAGAGCCGGCACATCGGCGAGGACGCCAACCACAACCGACGCACCCACACCAGTCCATTCTGCCATTCTGAGAAAGGGGTGAATGAGGACTAGAGAGGGACAATAAGCAGGCCAGCACAGTCGGTCGGTGGTGCTGGGCCTGCAGTCGCGGCTGGCGGGCGTGAGTCAGGAGTTCAAGAACGTCCTGGAGGCTCGCACTGAGTCCCTCAAGGCCGCCAAGAACCGGCGCGAGAAGTTCAGGTGAGGCAGGCTCCTGAGGGAGGAGTTGGGAAATAAAGGAAGGTTGGTTGGAGTGGCCCGGCGTCGAGTGCGGTGGGCCTGCCGCAGTCGCTGTCGAGCGGTCGTCTGCTGCTGGCGGAGGAGGAGTCGGGCTCGGTGAGTCTGGACATGGACGGCGTGGAGGGCGGGGCGGGGCTCAGAGGCGCCTCCAAGGCCCAACTCCAGCTCGTGGACTCCAACTACGCCCAGAGCAGGGCCAGCGCCATGGAGGACATACAGGTGTGCCTGGAGCTTTGTCTGCCATTTGGGGGCAATTGATATATGGATTGGGCAAGAGATGGGTGAAAAGGTGGAGTGGATTGGATGAAGAAGATGAATGGAGGATGATTGCAGACGTCGATAGTGGAGCTGGGCTCAATATTCCGACAGCTGGCCACTCTGGTGCAGGAGCAGGGGGAAACGGTGCAGCGCATCGACTCCCACGTGGAGCACACCTCCGTCAACATCGACGCCGCCCACGGAGAGCTACTCAAGTACTTCCAGGTTCCATCGCCCACATTCATCCTCTACATTATTTGATGTAAAGAAAATGCTGACTGCAGAATATCTCCAGAAACCGCTGGCTTTTCATCAAGGTCTTCGGAGTCCTGATTGTATTTTTCATCATTTTCGTGGTTTTCCTTACGTAAACTGTCAGACCGGTGGACACTTTTGTTCTGGAGGCTGTGCTCCAAAATTGCTTGTTGACCCAACTGATGAAATTAATGCGGTGTGCCATTTCGGTGATTGGTCTGGCTACTTTGCTATGGGATTTGGTGTAAAACGTAATTTGAAGTAGAAATCTATGGCTATCGCTACTCAAGATCGATATTCAACACACAGCAAAGACCGTAAAATTTTCATTTTCGCCACCGAAAATCGTAGAGTCGCCACCGGAAACACAAAACCTAGAAATAAATTTGGGGCATTTTTGCACTTTTTACTTGACTGCATGCAACAATTAAATTTTGGTTTTAATGTTCTATATATCATCCATTTGAGAATCAATCAAAATTTTTTAAAGCAATTCAATATGGCTTAAGTTAAACCTTTAAAACTAAATAGAAATTCCGATTTTATTGGGGCACCTATCCGAGACCTAATTGTAACTATGCTGTGCAAAAAGACAAAAGATAGGGCCAAACCGTGGATCGAACACGGGACCTCTCGCACCCAAAGCGAGAATCATACCACTAGACCATTTGGCCGACAATGGAATGTCAACAATTTCAAAATATAATTTAGTGGGTGGTTGCTTTTCGACTTTATCCAAGTTTAACCGATATCTGTTTTTGTCAAAGTATTTTGATATTTTGGCAAGCGCAGGTCGCTAACAAAAAGTGTATATCAGTCTGATGTTTGTATGCTGAAAATAAGCCGTTAAGGACCCAAAGATTTGCTTGCCAAGAGTAGTGTTATAGCGCATTTGCCAGAAGCTGGCTAAGGGTGGAGCCAACAGCTCTGAGTTGTGCTCTAAACTGGCCGGTCAAGGCCAGCTTAGTGTGTGAATTTTGTAACATAGAACTTTTACAAACTATTGTGAGTGAGCAATTTTAGGTATCTTAGGTATCCATTTTGGCTGATGACCAGGATCCCCCCCCCCAAGGGTTTTACCGGCCAACCAAGCCAGTTTTGGACCAACCAAGAGTTTTGCCCCCCCCTCAAGGGTTTTGCCCCCCCCCAAATTTTGCCTTGTATTCTTGAGGTTGTGGTCTAGTTTGCATTAAGCTTTAAGGCTTCGCAAGCGAAGCCTACGCAGTTGCTGGTCTAGTTTGCTTTCAGCTTTAAGGCTTCGCAAGCGAAGCCTACGCAAATTCCACTATAAAAAGGTTTTGACTAAGCCTAAGCCTTTCATAGAGTCAGTATACCGATTGTAAAAAATACCCGAGTTTGGTGACCACTATCCCCCCCAAATGCCACTTGGTGGGGGGATACTGGTCATCAATCAAGGGATTTTGACATTTGGGGGGGGGGATAGTGGTCACCGAAATCGATGACCAGAACCCCCCCCCCCAAGTGCAAAAACACCAAAAATCGCCTTGAAAGCATGATCATACGTACATTGATTACTGATTTTGGGGGGGGGGGATACTTACGTGGGGGGGGGGATACTTCACAGGTGGGGGGGTAAAAGCTTGGGGGGGGGGGGGGGTAGAAGCCTTGGGGGGGGGATTCTGGTCATAAGCCTCCATTTTTAGGTATCCAGTTTTGACTTCGAAGCACAAGCCAGGCACATGCACATGCTACTTGAATGACATTAATAAGCGAAACTACGCAGGTAGGAGACGACGCACAAAGCCCATTGTGCTAAATTAACAATACATGCTGCCAAAAATACTGGCTCTGTTCGCTTTATGAAGAAAGGAGGCAGAGCTTAATTAAGTGGAGAAGAAGGTGCGCTGCGTGAGGACCTCTAGCCCTCTCCTGCTGGCTTCACGCAAGCCTTGAAGCCTCGCCTCATTCGGGCAGAAAGAGGTCTTAGGATGAAAAGGCTGCTGCTCTGCGGGCTCTGTCTGCTCTGCCTCTGGCCAGGTGACACAGAGTCAAGGTCTCTGAGTGCAAGGACAGGGAAGTGAGTGTGGATGAAGCGTGCAGGAGGATGAGATGCGGTGAGGTGCTGCACGAAGGAGTGGCTGGTGAAGTGGTTGGGGAGGGCACCATCGATGCCGCCTCCGCTCCCACACCCTCACCCGGCCTCCCGGCCGAAGCCGCTGTCGGAGCGCCAGCTGCGCGCCTTCCACAAGGCCTACGCGGCTGCCGTGGCCAAGGCTGCCGCTGGTCGTCACAACAACACGGCTCCTCTCAGTTTTTAATCCCGATCCTAATCCTCCTCAATTATCACTCCCAAAGACCCCGATCCCTTTTCAAACTCATACTCATCACCTTCCCAGGACCCTGCTCACTGTAGTTCCGTCTTTCGAATGTCCTGATGCGTCCTCATGGGTTGAAAGGTATCATTACTGCATGCATGGAATAAGAAGATTATAAATGATTTATAACGTTTTATCAAACATGATACATACTTAAGCAAGTTCGCTCTTCATACATGGTGAGAAATATGCAGGGATGAAAACTACAGAATTTCTAGATGCTAATTGAGCAGGGTCTTTTGATAATTTGCTGTTTTGTAAATGACAGATTGGCTGAGAAGCTGAGGCGCACACACGCACACTATTGAAGCAAAACCACCCGCAAAGTCCTCACAAAGATAAATCACTATCCGCAAAATTGGCATTTTTGACAATTACAGATTCATGAAAAGGCATGAAACAAGGCATTTGAGACAACTTTTAAGAATTTTTAAGGTTTAAAAACCAAGAAGAAATTGGAGTCGAGGAAAAGGGATAGAACTATTCGTCCACCCACATACTACTGAACTGACCTCCTCCTCGTTCTCCTACTGGGTCGCGGCGTCCTCCAAACACATTGTTTCGGTCACCATTTTGAGCAAGTTGGGTGGAAACTACCTCGCCCATGCGGCAGTCGATGAATCGCCAGATGGGTTGGGAGGCAGACGCAGGGACCTTCTCGTGCTCCGTCGTTCCTATCAAGCGTAGTCCTTCTCAAAAGTGCCATGAAGAACAAGGTGGGATGAAAACCTGCACTGAACTCTGGTGCCAGGCTGAGGGAGCAGAGAAGCGGTGCCCCGAGGGGCTCCGAGCTGGTGGCGTAGTTGCGTGCCAGCGGCACATAGCCTCACGTCACATTTGCCCGCACTGCATGAAAGACTGTGGCAACTTCTGGATGTTTTTGATGCGGGCCGGACATGAGTCCATCAGAGCGAACGCCAACTTGTCCGGGGACTCCTTGGCCTAAAGGTGGATGGTGTTTGAAGGAGGGGAAAGGGGGAGCGAAAAGGAGGAGACCATGGCGGAGACGACGGCGCCGCCGACGTCATAGGCAATGAAGGAGATCTTCTTCACCGCCCACTCCGAAACGAAGTTGTTCCAGACGTAGACGTTTTTCCATTCTTGAGGCGACTAGAGCAGGAGTCGAGCCAGCCAGTCTGCGTTGGAAGTCCTCAGGGAAAGCCGAAGCCGAAAGGTGGATGGTGTTTGAAGGGGGAGGAGAGGGGGGAGAAGAAGAGGAGACTATAAAGGAGACCACGGCGGCTCCCGTGGAGTGGGCGATGATTGCCATCTTCTGGGCCTCCAAATTGCTCACGAGTGGAGCAAAGCCAAGGCAAGCAGGCTGCATTGGAAGTCCTCAGGGAAAGCCTTTGCCAAAAGGTGGATGGTGTTTGAAGGAGGCGGAAAGGGGGAGCGAAGAAGAGGAGACTACGGCGCCTCCCGTTGAATGGGCAATGATTCTAGTCTTATGCGCCGCCCACTGGCACACAAACTTCGCCCAGATGTAAACACCGTGCTCCGACGCCATTTCGCTGCCCTGCCAACAACTCATCGCCTAGCTTTCTCTCAATTCAGGTGGTTCATCGGATAAATACTTCTTTCCTTCTTTCCACCTACTTCCGCCCCTCCGACAACCCGTCCGTCTAAGCGCCGGCTGGGAGGGAAACGAGAGGGGCAACCCAAATGGAGCTGTTGTCCTGGTAGTTGGTGTTGAGCACCAGCCTCTCTGCAGGGCCTCGACGTAGTCCAGCTGACTATCGCTGACCATGGATTCACTGATGATGAGCCTGTCAACCAAGATGCTTCCCATCTTTTTTCTTCAGCCCTTCTTCGCTCACCTTTGGCTCCATTGCCCGCCTGTGCTCGCCCCCGCCTCCATGTATGGTCACCAAGTGACTATCCGCTTTCTCAGCGGCGTCGGAGGCGAAAAAGAAAGAACCCAGGTGGCTCGCGCTCTTCCCGGTCAATCTTAAAACCGCCCCTTCTTCTCCTCATCCCTTCTTCTCCCCCTCCTTCTCCTCTCTCACCGGCTCTTAGAGTTTCCAAAGGCCCTTGCTCTCCAGCTTCTCGTAGATGTACTCTTTGATGGCCTGAGGAGTGATATTGAGTGAGGAGTGGTCACCGGAGGGAGGACTGATGGAGATTGAGTGTTGGATGGGGAGAGGAAAGCGAACCCTGGATAGTGCATCATAGCGGCGAATGTGGCAAGAGAAAGGCACCTTTTGGATGTTTTTGATGCGGCCCGGGCATGAGTCCATCAGAGCGATGGCCACCACTAGGTCGCTGAACTTCTCCGGGGACTCCTTGGCCTAAAGGTGGAATGGTTTGAAGGAGGGGGAAGGGGGAGCGAAGAGGAGGAGACGATGGAGGAGACGACGGCGCCGCCGACGCCGTAGGCGATGAAGGAGATCTTCTTGACCGCCCACTCGGATACGAAGTTCTTCCAGACGTAGACGCCGTGGTCGGCCGCCGTCTCGTTGCCCTGCCAACAACTCATCGCCTAGTTTTCTCCCAATTCAGATGACTCATCCCTCAGCCAATATTGTCGCTTGTTAGATTATGGCATGATGGGTGTATCATCATTATGATCTACTGGCAGAAGAGCTATTATCATAGACTTTTTTTCCGACATTATCAGCGAAGAGTTGTTATTATCAGCGGACGCCTTGTCGTGGTGGTGGTCGTAGACAAAGCGCGATCCATCCACTAGCGAACGCAGCTCTTCCTGCTGGTTGAATCAGAGCCCGAGCTGGTGCAGTTGGGTAATCTGAGTGGGAAGCGAGTCAGGATCACTGAGTCAGTGAGGAAAAAGAGTCTCTCAACCTGCTAGTAGTGGGGCGGCCGGGCCATTGACAGGGTTGGCTGCTACGGAGGGCGGCTGCTGGCGTGTAGTGGACGGTGATCACCATCTTCTGGGCCTCCAAATGGCTCACGAAGTTCGCCCACACGTTGACGCCGTGGTCCCATGCTTTTTTGCTACCCTGCCACCTACTTCTTCCCTTCCTTCCTCCTACTTTTCAATTTCGACGATCAACCCGTCCGATTACCCATCCGTCTAAGCTCAGGAACAGATAAGAGAAGGGCAACCCAACCGCCGTTCAGTGATTCTGTGACGATGAGGCTGTCAACCAACCAAGATGCCATCTCTTCAGCCCATCTTCGCTCACCGTTGGCTCCATTGTCCCGCCTGAGCGCTCCCTCGTCCATCAATGAGCAACAAAAGATTCTTCGCTCTGCCATAGGCGAAGAAAAAACCACTCTTGCCGTCCAACTTTAAACCGCCCCTTCATCTCTTCATCCCTACTTCTGGCCTTTCTTCGGCCTCTATCCGGGGTAGGGAGCTTTGGCTGAGTTCGCAGCTGATTAGGTAGGTGTAGACGAATTAGTTGATCACCTGTGTAGTGATATTGATTGAGTGGTGATCACTGGAATAAGGACTGATGGGGGTGGAGTGTGGGAGGAGAGGAGGACAGTGAATTTTGGACAGAGCCTCATAGCAGCGAAGATTGGATGCTCTGTAGGTGCCCACGTCGTGGATGAATTTCTCGCCGGTGTCCAGAGAATGAAGCTCGCCATCCTCGGTGGAACCCAATTCGAACTGGTTCACCTGGCTCGTGTGAAACGAAAACGAGTCACAATCACCACTGAGGACAAAGGATTCTCTCAACCTGCTGGTAGTTGGGGAGTGCGGGAAAGTTGTCGCCAGCAGCGAGCTATACATATATCTAGTACCATCGGCAAGCCTAAATTGAATCTCTTCTCTTCCAAAAATATGATTGCCCCGAGTTCTCTGCCTCTCTATCTCTGTCTGCCGCTTCTCAACAGATGCAGTAGCTCAGTTTTGGCAGGTACGCTTATCGTGGTAATATCTTGCAGCTGTTAAACGGAATTTACGAAAAAAATCAATTAGATTAATTAATCCAAATTAATCAACCAAATTAATCAATTAGATATCATTTAAAACTTGTTTAAAAATAATTTTGATCTATAAATCATATCCTGACGCAGTAATGGTCGACGGAGCAAAATTACATGTTAACTAAACATTTTCAAGATACACATGAAAAGGCAATGAGCAAAGTCAATAAAAATGGCCAAAAAGAAAAAAGGTTTCAAAAGCGCTAGGGGAAATGTTTATGTTGAAAATCTCGAAGCGGCCTAGAAGGCTTTCCCGCAATGCATCCTTTGAAATGTCGTTCAATGGTTTAGTCTAGTCTAGGGCAGCTTGTTTAAGAGGCAGTTTGCGAGAGGATTGAGAGGCCTTGTAGGAGGGGTATTCCACTTCCCAAAAAACGAAGGTTTGAGTTGGGAATCGTGAATAGGCTATGGTTTTCGTCCATTTAGTTGTGATCTCAGGCCAACAAACCCTGGCCCAAAATATGGCTTATTTCCTGAGAAATGGCCATTATTCTAACACCTACTTTTTTGACCTCTGGATGACCAAAAAATCAGCTTTTGGCCAATTTCATTTAACATTTTTTGAACAATCCCAGATCATTATATATCAATCGAACCGCAAAACTACAACAAATTTTATGGTCACAATGATTTGTTTCAAAAGAAAAAAATTTTCAATTGATTTTTTAAAAAACTGATTTTCGCATTTTGCAATTTTTAGCACAAAAAAACTGATTTCTAAAAATGATCAAAAAATTCAAGGCTAAGACCTATCCTATCTTTTTATTCACATTTTTGCCGTCATTTTGGTATATATAACATGTCTGAACGTTTTGTAAGGCTCGCAAAAATTTTTGATTGAAAATTGCCAGTCTGATTTTTGCCCTATGTTATAACATAGGCAAAAAATGACCAAAAAATTTTTGTTCTCAAAATTCTAAGTTTTTGGCCTGAAATGTTCATTTGGAATCCCCTACACGCCGCTGTATCATTTGTTTCCACAGAATTTGTTTGTATCTCCTAAAATTGAAATGCCCAATTTCCTATGCTTCAACATTGCCTATGCTATAACATAGGAAAATGTGCATATCAGTTTGAGCAGATTGAGACTAGTTCTGGAGAAACAAATGATACAGCGGGGTGTAGGGGATTCCAAAAATACATTTCAGGCCAAAAAATTAGAATTTTGAGAACAAAAATTTTTTGGTCATTTTTTGCCTATGTTATAACATAGGGCAAAAATCAGACTGGCAATTTTCAATCAAAAAATTTTGCGAGCCTTACAAAACGTTCAGACATGTTATACATACCAAAATGACGGCAAGAATGTGAA
This sequence comes from Ptycholaimellus sp. GST1_10, assembly GCA_030248095.1. Taxonomy (NCBI): domain Eukaryota; kingdom Metazoa; phylum Nematoda; class Chromadorea; order Chromadorida; family Chromadoridae; genus Ptycholaimellus; species Ptycholaimellus sp. GST1_10. Next base: position 67,494 of record JASANA010005040.1, read on the forward strand.
TAAAAAGATAGGATAGGTCTTAGCCTTGAATTTTTTGATCATTTTTAGAAATCAGTTTTTTTGTGCTAAAAATTGCAAAATACGAAAATCGGTTTTTTGAAAAATCAATTGAAAATTTTTTTCTTTTGGAAAAAATCTTTGTGACCATAAAATTTGTTGTAGTTTTGCGGTTCGATTGATATATAATAATCTGGGATTGTTCAAAAAATGTTATTTGAAATTGGCCAAAAACTGATTCTTTGGTCATACAGAGATCAAAAAAGTTGGTGTTAGAATAATGGCCATTTCTCAGGAAATAAGCCATATTTTGGGCCAGGGTTTGTTGGCCTGAGATCACAACTAAATGGACCAAAACCATAGCCTATTCACAATTCCCAACTCGACCCTTCGATTTTTGACCGCGGAGCGGCCCGATGGGCCGCTCCGCGGTCTATAGAGGTTACTAAACTTTTGTCCTGTATATATATATATATATATATATATATATATATATATATATATATATATATATATATATATATATATATATATATATGTCTGGAAATGCTGTCCACGGGCGAATTCTCAACGGATTGGGACAAACTTTTTTTTTCCTGAAAGGTAATGCAATTTTAGAAAGATCTGGAGGGGTAGACCCGGTTTCCAAGCATTTGAAACATTATTTTTTTGGGTAGAAAGGTTTAAACATTGCAATATATAGTTTTTGCGCTGTAGCACCTGTAATCTTGAGAATTGCACAGACAACTTGAGTTTTTTTGTTCACAAGTTGTATATAACAATTCCAAATATGTGCTTACTTTTGAAAATGGTTGAGAAACCACAGACTTGCCCTCTTGAGTGACAAACTTTCACACATGACAATAGCATCAATAATTAGTAGCAGCTGAACGGCTGATAATTGAACAGAACACTTGAGTTTTTTTGTTCACAAATCGCATATAGCAATTCCAAATCTGTGCTTACTTTTGAAAATGGTTGAGAAACCACAGACTTGCCTTCTTGAGTGACAAACTTTCATGCATGCCAATAGCATCAATAATTAATAGCAGCTGAACGGCTTATAAATGAACAGACAACTTAAGTTTTTTTGTTCACAAGTTGCATATAACGATTCCAAATCTGTGCTTACTTTTAAAAATGGTTAAGAAACCACAGACTTGCCCTCTTGAGTGACAAACTTTCACTCATGCCAATAGCATCAATAATTAGTAGCAGCTGAACGGCTGATAATTGAACAGACAACTTGAGTTTTTTTGTTCACACGTCGTATATAACGATTCCAAATCTGTGCTTACTTTCGAAAATGGTTGAGAAACCACAGACGTTTCCTTTTGAGATGCAATGTTCACCCTCACAGCAGGAATTTTCCTTAGTTTTTGGATTTTGCTACATGTGAATGTGTAAGTGCTCCGCGGTCACCTATTGCGCTTTGCGCCATATACTTGTTGAGAAGTGGAATACCCCCTCTGAATCCTTTCACAAACCGCCTCTTAACAGCAGAGGGCACACCAGCACCAGCAGCAGAGGGTGCTGATGAGAAGGCAGATGAGAAGGATGACCAAACTGCCGAGAACTATGATCAGCTGCGTGTACTGCTCTCCGCTCCAGCCCTGCAGCCGTCCCTTGATGGAGAGAATAGAGTGCAAGGAGGGATTGCTGGGTAGCCAAGATCACGCCAACCTCGAAACATTCGTTGGGGTGGAAAGGAGATTTGGCTTAGTCGTCGCGGATGCCGAAGGGTGCCACGCCCACGATGAGGCCTAACAAGAGCAGAGTTACACCCGACAATGTCATGCCAACGCTTCTTCTGTTTTTCTTGCCTTCTTTATCAAGCTCTACTTCTGACTGACTTCATTTCGCTCTATAGGTCTACGCCTATCTGCACACACGCACGGCCATCTTATCGCAGCATGTGTTCAGTGTTATCTGTAATTGCAACTGCCAGAGCAAATTGACGCCAGAAATCGTTGTGATGTTCTGGAAGCCTTGTGAATCAGTTTAGGTATTTTTTGCTTTACTTCATCATTGCTACCTTTGTTTGCTTTCATTTTAAGAGACCTTTTCTGAGAAGATCAAATGTTTGAAATAGAGGGACAGGCAAAAATGTTTACCCCTCTTTTTTATATTTTTTATGAAAAGTAGACATGTTTTAAGACTTTTGGTAGAGTATGAGTGTTCAAAATTCAAAATTCGATTTTTGGCGAATTTTTGCATGTAAAAAAACGGTAGATTTTTTAATCATCTATAACTCTCGATCTACTCGACGGATTTTGATGAATTGACCACCAATCAAACCGCCTCAATGAGGAAAATATTTAGTTTTTTTGTTCAATTCTTTACGATCATTTGCTGCCGAGTTATTAACAAAAAAACAGTTTTCAGTTTTCAAAATTCCAAAAAATTTGTAATTTTGTATTAAAAGTTTCATTTGCGCCAGACAAGACACATTTTTTCTGAAATTTCAGGTAATTTTACATATATTTACCATTCCATATCTTGAGAAACCTTGTACAATCAGAGATATGTGAGTTTTAAAATGAAAATGCCCATTTTGCCACTATGTTATATAGCATAGGCAAAAAATGAGCAAAGTATTTCTTGTCTCTGAATGCCAATTTTTTGGCTCAATAAATTTCTTTTAACCCGTGTTCATCTAGCTGTGTGGTTTTTAGCTTCAGTTTTGACCTTTGAGTATGAAAATGCTGATATTGTTTTTCCCTATGCTGTAGCATAGGCAGTGTTGTAGCATAAGAAAAGTTTCAGTCAAAATAGTGGCAAAATGGGCATTTTCATTTTAAAACTCAAATATCTCTCATTGTACAAGGCTTTTCAAGTTATGGAATGGTACATATATGTCAAATTACCTGAAATTTCAGAAAAAAATGGGTCTCGTCTGGCGCAAATGAAAATTTTAATACAAAATTATAACGTTCTTCATACGTGCCAGTTTATAATGTAAGCTCTTTCTTCATACATGCTCCATTGTGGAGGCTGATGGGCTTTGACTGATGCCAAACGACTCCCCCTTTCTCCATTTCCCTATCCTTTCTATCTTCTATAAGCTGTTCTGTTATTTCGCGCTGCTTACGGAAGAAAAATGGAAGAAGAAGGAGAAATACTGTCCCTGCTGCAAAACAATTGAGCAACTGCAGCAATCGGCACTACTGCAAGCAAAGCGGCTCATTTGCTATTTTCAAAGAGCGTGGATGCGGCCCTTATGTTTTGAGAGAAAGATTCCAACAATGGCCGATGCTGTCCTTGATGTTTCACCCTAGGTTATGACGGCGTTGAGAGCGAAGAAGAAACTCCAGGACCTAACATTAAATAGCAAGACTGCCAATCCACAAGATCGAATTGTGGGAGCTAAACTAACATGCCTACACTATCTTTTATGACCCAAATTGTCTCCAATACGTACATGTTTAGCCTCTCCCATGTGTTTCGGTACGTGCAGCTTGTACTTGGAAAACTCGCTTGGCAGAAGACTAAAACACCTAAAATACGGTTCTTTTAGAGCTAGGATTGGACTGTTGTCTTTTTTGAGGCAAAGGCTGTCTTAGGCTTACTTTCCGCTTATATTTGCGAAATCTTAGTGTTAACCTCATCCTTATCTTTCTTTAAGATACCATTTTGGCTAGAAAGCTGAAGGGTAAATGTTGCGGAATGATTGGAAGGCGATTCAGGCCTCAGTGCCCGAATTGGATACGGCTCCTTCCATTATCGCCAGCTCCATTCTTATCTGCACTCCATCGGCTGCTAAAGAAAGCCTCATTCAAACCTGGGCATTCCCACGTCCTCATGTTTAGCTCTCCTTTTCGGCTTTCATGAGCGCAAACTTCACTTCGCAGCAGCCGTCCATTTGGGCAGTCCAAGTTCAGTATGCAGAGACTGTGAAAAGTGAGGCAGAGCTATTTCTAGAGTTTTCAAGCATCGCTAGCCAGGTAAACGAAAGATCATGATTCAAATTCTATGCATTTTAGCTTTCCAGAAAGACGTTCTGGATTTTATGGTCGATATTGGGATAATGAAAAAGCCTTGCCTCATTTTTGGCCTCAACGAACGCTTTCAGCATCTTCTTCAGAGGGCAACTTCCACTCTAGGCCAAATCATGGTTGAATGACCTTTTGTTTTCTCAACAAAGCAGGCTTTGTACGGATTTCAGCCGGATGGTTTACGTTTCGATGAATTCAGCATACCAGAAGCCAAGTGGCCGAAGCTGCGCTCGCTTCAATTAGATGCTCCGAAAGGCTATTACTGGACGGAATTGAGTTGACATTCCTCCCAGGTTTCGTGAAATAAGCCCCCACTACACTTCTCTAAGGAAACGAGGATGTGCCTGTGGTCAGTTCATTGTGGCTGCACAGAGATGCTGCAAAAGACGAAGCCCTTTGCTCCTTCAAAATCCGGTAGCCTGCCTTTTTTCTGGTGAAGGAATGAGGCATAAGGGATCTAGACATTTCCCGAGTGTCTGCCTGCGAACCGATGATGGCCAGCTTGCGGCATTCGAGCTCAGCGCTGCCTGCGGATATCAGACGCATCTCTACGTTATGCCAGAGCATGTTGGCAGACTATTTTTTCTCCCTGCTCAGCAAGCCAATGAGCTGCAGCGCAGACGGGGGCTGGGAACGCTGGCGGAGTTGAAGCTGAGCCAGAAGCACCTGGCCCTGGGCTTGCGTCCGTGGAAGTGTGTTGATGTGCGGAATGTGGAGGGCCAGAGCATGGCTGAGCGATCTCTCTGGTGGCGTCCCACTGGAGTTACTTCTCCCTGCTCAGCAAGCCAATGAGCTGCAGCGCAGACGGGGGCTGGGAACGCTGGCGGAGTTGAAGCTGAGCCAGAAGCACCTGGCCCTGGGCTTGCGTCCGTGGAAGTGTGTTGATGTGCGGAATGTGGAGGGCCAGAGCATGGCTGAGCGATCCCTCTGGTGGCGTCCCACTGGAGTTACTTCTCCCTGCTCAGCAAGCCAATGAGCTGCAGCGCAGACGGGGGCTGGGAACGCTGGCGGAGTTGAAGCTGAGCCAGAAGCACCTGGCCCTGGGCTTGCGTCCGTGGAAGTGTGTTGATGTGCGGAATGTGGAGGGCCAGAGCATGGCTGAGCGATCCCTCTGGTGGCGTCCCACTGGAGTTACTTCTCCCTGCTCAGCAAGCCAATGAGCTGCAGCGCAGACGGGGGCTGGGAACGCTGGCGGAGTTGAAGCTGAGCCAGAAGCACCTGGCCCTGGGCTTGCGTCCGTGGAAGTGTGTTGATGTGCGGAATGTGGAGGGCCAGAGCATGGCTGAGCGATCCCTCTGGTGGCGTCCCACTGGAGTTACTTCTCCCTGCTCAGCAAGCCAATGAGCTGCAGCGCAGACGGGGGCTGGGAACGCTGGCGGAGTTGAAGCTGAGCCAGAAGCACCTGGCCCTGGGCTTGCGTCCGTGGAAGTGTGTTGATGTGCGGAATGTGGAGGGCCAGAGCATGGCTGAGCGATCCCTCTGGTGGCGTCCCACTGGAGTTACTTCTCCCTGCTCAGCAAGCCAATGAGCTGCAGCGCAGACGGGGGCTGGGAACGCTGGCGGAGTTGAAGCTGAGCCAGAAGCACCTGGCCCTGGGCTTGCGTCCGTGGAAGTGTGTTGATGTGCGGAATGTGGAGGGCCAGAGCATGGCTGAGCGATCCCTCTGGTGGCGTCCCACTGGAGTTACTTCTCCCTGCTCAGCAAGCCAATGAGCTGCAGCGCAGACGGGGGCTGGGAACGCTGGCGGAGTTGAAGCTGAGCCAGAAGCACCTGGCCCTGGGCTTGCGTCCGTGGAAGTGTGTTGATGTGCGGAATGTGGAGGGCCAGAGCATGGCTGAGCGATCTCTCTGGTGGCGTCCCACTGGAGTTACTTCTCCCTGCTCAGCAAGCCAATGAGTTGCAGCGAAGAAGGGGGCTGGGTACGCTGGCCGAGTTGAAGCTGAGCCAGAAGCTCCTGGACCTGGGCTTGCGTCCGTGGAAGTGTGTTGATGTGCGGAATGTGGAGGGCCAGAGCATGGCTGAGCGATCTCTCTGGTGGCGTCCCACTGGAGTTACTTCTCCCTGCTCAGCAAGCCAATGAGTTGCAGCGAAGAAGGGGGCTGGGTACGCTGGCCGAGTTGAAGCTGAGCCAGAAGCTCCTGGACCTGGGCTTGCGTCCGTGGAAGTGTGTTGATGTGCGGAATGTGGAGGGCCAGAGCATGGCTGAGCGATCTCTCTGGTGGCGTCCCACTGGAGTTACTTCTCCCTGCTCAGCAAGCCAATGAGTTGCAGCGAAGAAGGGGGCTGGGTACGCTGGCCGAGTTGAAGCTGAGCCAGAAGCTCCTGGACCTGGGCTTGCGTCCGTGGAAGTGTGTTGATGTGCGGAATGTGGAGGGCCAGAGCATGGCTGAGCGATCTCTCTGGTGGCGTCCCACTGGAGTTACTTCTCCCTGCTCAGCAAGCCAATGAGTTGCAGCGAAGAAGGGGGCTGGGTACGCTGGCCGAGTTGAAGCTGAGCCAGAAGCTCCTGGACCTGGGCTTGCGTCCGTGGAAGTGTGTTGATGTGCGGAATGTGGAGGGCCAGAGCATGGCTGAGCGATCTCTCTGGTGGCGTCCCACTGGAGTTACTTCTCCCTGCTCAGCAAGCCAATGAGTTGCAGCGAAGAAGGGGGCTGGGTACGCTGGCCGAGTTGAAGCTGAGCCAGAAGCTCCTGGACCTGGGCTTGCGTCCGTGGAAGTGTGTTGATGTGCGGAATGTGGAGGGCCAGAGCATGGCTGAGCGATCTCTCTGGTGGCGTCCCACTGGAGTTACTTCTCCCTGCTCAGCAAGCCAATGAGTTGCAGCGAAGAAGGGGGCTGGGTACGCTGGCCGAGTTGAAGCTGAGCCAGAAGCTCCTGGACCTGGGCTTGCGTCCGTGGAAGTGTGTTGATGTGCGGAATGTGGAGGGCCAGAGCATGGCTGAGCGATCTCTCTGGTGGCGTCCCACTGGAGTTACTTCTCCCTGCTCAGCAAGCCAATGAGTTGCAGCGAAGAAGGGGGCTGGGTACGCTGGCCGAGTTGAAGCTGAGCCAGAAGCTCCTGGACCTGGGCTTGCGTCCGTGGAAGTGTGTTGATGTGCGGAATGTGGAGGGCCAGAGCATGGCTGAGCGATCTCTCTGGTGGCGTCCCACTGGAGTTACTTCTCCCTGCTCAGCAAGCCAATGAGTTGCAGCGAAGAAGGGGGCTGGGTACGCTGGCCGAGTTGAAGCTGAGCCAGAAGCTCCTGGACCTGGGCTTGCGTCCGTGGAAGTGTGTTGATGTGCGGAATGTGGAGGGCCAGAGCATGGCTGAGCGATCTCTCTGGTGGCGTCCCACTGGAGTTACTTCTCCCTGCTCAGCAAGCCAATGAGCTGCAGCGCAGACGGGGGCTGGGAACGCTGGCGGAGTTGAAGCTGAGCCAGAAGCACCTGGCCCTGGGCTTGCGTCCGTGGAAGTGTGTTGATGTGCGGAATGTGGAGGGCCAGAGCATGGCTGAGCGATCTCTCTGGTGGCGTCCCACTGGAGTTACTTCTCCCTGCTCAGCAAGCCAATGAGCTGCAGCGCAGACGGGGGCTGGGAACGCTGGCGGAGTTGAAGCTGAGCCAGAAGCACCTGGCCCTGGGCTTGCGTCCGTGGAAGTGTGTTGATGTGCGGAATGTGGAGGGCCAGAGCATGGCTGAGCGATCTCTCTGGTGGCGTCCCACTGGAGTTACTTCTCCCTGCTCAGCAAGCCAATGAGCTGCAGCGCAGACGGGGGCTGGGAACGCTGGCGGAGTTGAAGCTGAGCCAGAAGCACCTGGCCCTGGGCTTGCGTCCGTGGAAGTGTGTTGATGTGCGGAATGTGGAGGGCCAGAGCATGGCTGAGCGATCTCTCTGGTGGCGTCCCACTGGAGTTACTTCTCCCTGCTCAGCAAGCCAATGAGCTGCAGCGCAGACGGGGGCTGGGAACGCTGGCGGAGTTGAAGCTGAGCCAGAAGCACCTGGCCCTGGGCTTGCGTCCGTGGAAGTGTGTTGATGTGCGGAATGTGGAGGGCCAGAGCATGGCTGAGCGATCTTTCTGGTGGCGTCCCACCGGAGTCACGCGCGTATGGCTTCGATTTCAGCCACATTTGTGACTCGGTGTTTTTCTGATGGATCGTGAACATCCAAAAATCTGGTTCAATGTGGTGCTGATAAATTGAATTGTCGCTAAAGCCAAGTTTTCATAAACGATAAACAATGGCACAACAAATGGCGATTATATGCCCACAGCAACCGAACACAAACGCCAGACTTGATCCACAATTAGTAGGAGATGTTCTGAGATAGCGATGCCAATTTATCGCCCCACTCCTTGCCGCCGCCGATTTTATCCGCCATCGCGTATACCTAATCCCATTTTTCTTTCCGAAAATATTCAGTAGCAAATGCCGTAAAAAACGCCAATAAGTCGAGGACTGTGAGCTCCTTCGGAGGCTCGAGTTTTAGTCTCCACCACTTGCAAAAACTGCAACATTTTCTTAGCGAGCATCGTTTTAGTTTTGAATGGGATGAACCTTTAGGGCCTCAAATGAAGGCATGTTCTGGGCCTGAAGCAGAGCGATGCGCTGAAGGCGAGTGGGCGAGTTCTCTGCCATATCCAAGGCCTGACTGATCAGTTCTGCTATTTCATCCTACAACCTATCCAAGTCGCATCCAATTTGTTTTTTGGCCCAATTGGAACAACCGTCTCCTCAGCCTTCGTCTTGAGCAGCCAAAAGGCTTTCAGATAGGCGACATCTGACAGATAGCCCTCAATAATGTTTTTTTACCTCACGTTCCTGCTCTAACAAAGGCCAAATGAAAGCGGGAAACATGAGACAGTGGCCGCTGGTGTAGAAGCCGTTTGGCGCTGTCCAACTCGCCCAAAATCTCCGCCGCAACCGTCTCGTCAGCCTCAGCCACAAATCCATTTTCACCCCCTTTCTGGAATGCTTCTTTTGTCCGAGCCAATGTCACCGCAAACTCCAACCTGGGCATGCAGGGCCTTGGCCTTGAGTAGATGGAGATAGCCGAGGCTCTTCGCCTTCTGCTCCGTCTCCTTGGCCAGGAGCAGCGCCCCGTCCAGCATGGCCAGACTCCCACGCCAGGCTTTCGCTTCCATCCTTCATCCGTCCCCTTTCACCCGGTACTTAGGCCTAAAGAGAGTGGGACAGGATTTCGCCAAGCAGCCGAGTCCGTCGGTAGAGCTCCGTCTTGGACTGGCCTTTGCTGCTGGCCGCCAGCGCCTCTCTGCACCGTCGCTCCATCGCATCGCTCCCGCCGCATTTCTCAGCCATTCCCCTCCTCATTGCTCCATTCCCCTAGCTTAGGTAGAGAGCGAGCCTTCCAGAGATGGAGTAGGTAGTCCGGGTGTAGGTGATGCAGATGTTGAAGGAGGTCCCAGCGGGTGAGCTCTCTACGCAGACGCTCCTGGCTTCCGATAGAGGCCAGATCTGCACAGCGACGCTCTGCATCGCGATGCGAGCCGTGGATCTCGGCCCAGACCAGCTCCTCCCAGTGCTCCCGCTCCTCGGGTCGTCGCAGGTAGCTGTAGAGCGATCGCATAGGCTCTCTGGACAGGACTGGAGAGGGAGAAGAGAACCGATGCTTGATGGCCTGTTTGACGCTGGAGTGTAGGATGAAGCGGCTCTCGCCGAAGTCCCCGATGGGGAGGAGGTGGTGACGCAGGCGCTCGGCGATGAGACGCCAGCGGAGTGGCCGGATCTCTTCTTCCATGCCCTCTTGGAAATCTGGCATCCAGGGCTCAAATAGGTCGAGCAGAAGGTGGGGATATGATGAAATGCTACTGAATCCGATGCTGGAGCGGCGACGAGTGATGGTGACCGGGAGAAGCTGATCCTCCTGACGCATCAGACGACGCAGTTCAACCTCTCTAGAGATCTTCTTTCATCTACTCAACGAGCTCCAGGGAGGGGAAGGCTAACCGAAGTCCGAATTTGGTGAGTGCGAGGGAGACAAGGGTGGCGATCATGATGTGACCGTCCAGGTTCGACTCAAACTCCATCAACTCCACCTCCAGGACTCTGGAGGAGAGGGGTATTGAAAGTGGCAGAGGAATGAGAAAGGGAGGAACTTGGCCAGGGAGAGCTTGGCCGCTGCTTTGACGAGGTCCACGGGAGCCCCGAAACGAAGCATGGAGCCAAGGACGCGTGCTTTCACCGGACTCCAGTCAACAATGCCCATTCCGCCCACCTCCTTTCGCCCCACATCGTCCAGATCCTTCATTCATTGCATCCTCTCACTGTGCTTATTCCTCCTCCTCATTTCCACGTTTCACAATAATTCTCCCTCCATATATCCCAGCAATGCAAAACTGCTCAACGAGAATGTTGGCGTGGCGATTGAGTCCGGCAGCAGAGACGAAGGCATTGGAGGCCCGGCGCAGCCCTGTGGCCGGGGCCTGCTGCTGCTCCCCGCTGCGGAAGACCAGCTCCTCTGCCAGCCCTCCACCTCCCATCAGCCCCGCCTCTGCGTCCATCTGCAACCCACTTCTTCACCCCCTTCCACCCCTATCCTCTCACCGGATGGACGGCTGCCCGTGGACTCTGAGCCAGGGAAAGACGGCGCAGGGCTGACTTCGGGGGCACCGGTCGCTGCCCTGGCAGACCGCCGCGCATCACGTGGTGCATCCACAGCTTTACCTCCACCTTCAAGGGGCCACAACTTATTTGGCTAGAGTCCGAGGTATGGGTGGTGCTGGACGCAAGCATCCTCGTTGTCCATGCAGTGGAGGAGGAGCTGGCGATGGGACCTCCCTTGACGACTGAGGCGGTTGGCCAGAAGGATCGCCGCCTGACTGCTCAGTATTAGCCGCACACAGCTGCTCATCTTCTTCGGCAGCCAGCTTAGCTCCTCGTCCACCTAGACTGCCAGAGAGAGTCACAACTACCCTGCGATGGACTGAAGGCAATGCTGCACCATGTCAGAGTCGTCCAGGAGGATCAGTAGTGGCTGGTCAGCGTCGATGAGCTGACCGCGGGCCTCCTCCATCAGCGCCAGCAGGGTCTGCTTCTTCAGGTGCTCCTTGCTCACCTCCAACTCTCCTCCTCTACCCTCCACCACCAATCCCAATTAGCCAGCCTAAACCCCAAAAGCAAAGTGCAGCAGACGATGAAGGAAAGCCCTGGTGGGGCAGACAGCGGGGGCGATAGAGGGGAAGTGGGCGAAGAGGCGGTAGGCCTCCTGGCCGTTGGGGGCCAGCAGTTTGGTGGGCGCCCTCCCCATCGCCTCCTCCCGTCCCCCAGCCAATGCTCTGGCCAGCTCCAGCAGTGCCGTCGTGAGACCCCCTCCTTCTACTTCGCTGCCCAGCACTAGAACTTGCTTCCCCTCCTCAGCCCGTGCCCAGTCCTTGGCCTCAACTTTCAACCGTTCCGTTCCTAGAGAGGGAAGAGGAGCTATTTGGAGCACCTGGGCGATGATTGATTGGATACGGGTGGTGTTGAGGCGTGCGGCACGCTGGGCAAAGGCCGCCTGCTGCTGCTCTACTAGGTCGCAGAGGAAGGTGCTGGGGAGGAGCTGGTAGTGCTGCTCGATTCGCCGCTCCAGGAACTCACGAACCTATCCCCTCTTCACAATGCTTGGGCTTATAATAAAGAGTGAACCAAGCGACCTGCTTCGTGAAACGCTCCAGGTGTTTGAGGCGCACAAACTGGCAGTGGCTGTCCTGCACACCGTCCATTGCACAGTGGTATTTGATGTAGCGCTCGGTCTGGTGTCGTACTGTGAGTTGTTCTCGGGGCACCCTTGATGAAAATGAAACGGGAATGTGATGTCGGAGTTTGCCCTTGACGAAGGCCATTCGCTTTCCCGCCGCGTCGCCCTCCACAAACTGGGACTTGTGGAAGGGGATTTCGTCCAGGAACCGACTGTCCCGCTCCAGGTACAGAGCTGGCAATATAGGCCTTTGTGCTGCGTAGAAAGGAGTGTGGGGGATGAGAGCAACCGTTGGGGTTGTCAGTGAGGTAGGAGGCCAGGAGGATCTGCATCTCCAAGAGGCTGAGGTGGGGCAGAAGGCGGAAGGAGGCGAAGACTTGCGGTTCAAGCGCTTCATCCTCCGGAATCCAGCCCACGCACTCCCTGTCCGAATTGCATCAGCCTCACCTGCTAGTCAATCGGAAGAGAAGGGGCACCCGAGTAGGGCTAAGAAGAAAGGCTGCTGGTTGTCCTTGTAGGCCTGTTCCAGTCCGTCCAAAGTGAGGAGACAGGTTTCACCGCCTTCCATGCCGGAAGCTTGGAAGCCCTGAATTCCCAGGCTAGCACCTGATCTTGGGGCCAGGAGATGAGTTGACCCCATGCATGTCGTCGATGATCAGCAGGAGTTTGCGTGCAGCGCAGAACTTCTCCAGGTCTCGACGCAACTAAATTGCAATGCACGTTCTACCCGCCCTTCTGCTATCACTGGCAAACCTGGCTATGTAAAATGGAGCGCTCGTTTCGAAAGTCTTTGAAAGTTGAGGCGACGACAAGTCGAACAGTCCTAAAATCATATCCAATCGTAGTCGATTTTTGGCACGGAAAATATGAATACGCCCATCCGTAGTGCATGATTGGCTGTGGAGGCAGGGCCAATGGACGCTTGGTTTCCAGCTTGTTCCATATCTCAATTATGAGTGCATAAAAACAACAACCAATAATTAATCATAGGAAGAGCTATACTTTCTTTTTAAATTATAAGAGATCTTCTAGCCCCCCCCCCTCAAATTTTTTTTTATTTAAAAAATTTATTTTTTCAAAACATGTGATGTTTCCCAAACCTGTTTCGTCCGTCCCATGTTGACGAGGCGGGCGGAAGGGAGGCCGGGATCAGTCTGTCTATTTTCCCCAAGATGCCCTAACCTGTTCCGCTCTCCTTCCCGGCTCTTCCGGGCCTCTTCCGGTGACTTACGAAAGAGAATCTCGCTATGTTCCTGCTGTTAACACCACAGCGTTTGGTAAAGCAGAGAGCTCGTTAGCTTATCTGTACTTCGACCGACCACCTCTACAATGCTACTACAACGCCCAGCACCACTTCCGCCAACTTCCGCCACTTCCGGCGACAACTACCGCTTCCGCCACAACTTCCGGCCTTTGGACATCGCCGCCTTCCACCGCCAGCGATCGAGTCCAAAGCCCCAGTCACCGATCTACAGAGCCAGGACAGCGAATCGAGCCCAGCCTGCAAAGCTGCACTTCGCTTCGCTGCCCGACAGGACACCCTGCAGCCCCAGAGCTTCACTCAGCCAGAGCCGGCCCAGTGAACTTCTATGCGACAGCAACTGCGACTACGCTGCATGGAATTGAAAATTGACTTCCAAGTCTCTTTTTCAATATCCGTTCTTCACCAGCAACATCGCAGCGCCGAGTTTCCAGACATCACGCCATCTTTTGGCGGTAAACAGGAAACCCCCGACGCCGAGTTTCCAGCCATCATCCATCACGCCATCTTCGGCGTAAACAGGAAACTCCGACACGTCACACGGCACACTTGCTACCGTAATCTGCTGCCACGAAGGGTCTTGAAGCGAACTGAAAGTTCTCTTCAAAAATAGCATCTACCTTCGATGATTTCATTTTATCCTTGCGGATTTTATGAAATCATTGACCGCCGACGATCAAGACAACAATCGACTTCGCTTCAGAGCATTGAAAATTAACTGAAAAGTTTCTTTTCATTGCTGACGTCATCAGCGTCGTCTCCAGAATTTCATCATCCTGAAAAGGATTTTGAATTTCTCTACAGCTGCCAGCTACTAGCATCGATCCGCCTTCGATGCCAGCCTTTGAAATTGGCCGTTGTCAATTATCAAAGATCTTCGCTGCCAGCCACAGTCAACGTCGGCACAGACTCAACTCTGCTTGGGCATCGAAAACTTACTGCAAAGTTGTTTTCATGCTGGCTCTACAAGCATCGTCGATCGCAATTTCATTATCCTTGGACGGATCTTGAAATTGTCTGCAGCCAAGAGCGACCGCGTATTTTCGCTGCCAAAGTTGAAAATTGGCTCCGATCAGTTTTCAACTCCTGGCCTCTGCTGCAACCGAGCCGGCCAACCAGACCAGCTATCCAGCAAGCAACGTCTACGCTGCTAGAGTTTTGGAACCGTCTCTGACCAGTCCAAAACTCCCTGCTACCTGCTGCAATCGCCGGCCAGCCTGTTTATAAATCTTGGCGGATTTATAAACGATCGAGCATCGCTGAAGAAAAGATGGGCCGAACCTCAGAGTCAAAATGCCGTCTTTCAACGTCGCATTATTTACTGATCTTTATGATCATGTAAATTAGAAAAGCAACGGCGAAAGACAAGGAGCAAAGAGACTCATCAACGGCTTTCCTTTTCTACGCGGACGACTATGGGAGCAGACCCAGCTCAGTGGACTGCTTGCACTGCCACTGCTACGGCCTCCCAGTGTTCTGCGTCTTCAGCCTGTTCACCTGCGGCCAGAAGGACCTCTCCATGGACGGCGCCCTCCACAAACACTTCGTCCGCCTCTAATAAGGCGCCTTCGAAGCGTATTCAAGGGACTCGCCCCTCCCTCCTTCTGCCCGCCATGGAAGAAAGCGCCAACTCTGGACAAAGTCCGCCGCTTTCGCTACGGCTTCCTGGAGCACTCCAACTGCGTCCAGATCTTCATGGACTGCAATCAGCGCGGCACGCTGAACGGCATGAACTGCGGCTTCTGCCACTTCCTGCTCTACAGCGGCCACACTGCCTAGCTCTAGGACTCCGTTCCGATCGTCGCCCACTACGGCTTGCTGCCCGTGCTCTGCTCCAGCATCAAGCCGGCCGAGTCCAGCGTCTACGCCTTCTTCAACCCCGGCAACTACATGGCCTTCTTCGTCGCCATGAAGCCCTGCCCCTTGGAAGACGCCTCCAATCAGTTTCTCAGCAAGGCCTCAAACTCACCCCCTCTTCACTGCCCCTAGAGGTCGGTGGTGTACAAGGCCTACGGAAACCTGAGCGGCTTCCACAACCGCTTCTGCAACTTCATGCCCGCGTTCGCCGTCATGCAGTTCGCCCCCTGGAAGACGTCCTCCGCAGATCTTTCAGATCTCCTGCCCTACACCTCCCCTCCCCTCACTCTGCCCAGCAGTAAGAGGTCGGTGGTGTACAAGGCCAACGGCTACCTGGACGGCTTCCTGACTGGCCTCTGCCAGTACGCCGGCGACTGGGCCAACCTCAATCCCATCGCCGCCTTCTAGAATTTGCACTATCTGGGAAGATATGCAAATTCTATCTACGCTTCTTTCGACAGCTCCAAAATGGGCAAGAAAAGTAAACTTAAAGTTTACGCAATTCAAAGAGCCTATTTTGGGGCGGCGTTCTGGAGCGCGGCCGAGCTCCTCCGCCTCAGCTCCGCCCACTCTCTACCCAGCCACAATGCCTCTTTTGGCTGGCCCAGTGAGAGCAGCTTCTTAGGACTTCAGCTCAGTACGGCGAAGAATGCAAGAAACTACGCTGCTACGCCTTCGCATCTGCTCACTGTCATCCCGAGCTGCGTTCGATTCTATCATCGCAGCTACTGAGCAATTGCTTAGTGTCATCCCGAGCAGCGTCGTCTTCTACCTCTGTCAACCCGAGCAGAAGGACATTGTCATCCCGAGCTGCGTTCTCTTCGCGCCCCGGGAGGGGCCGGCCCTTGCTCTGCGTCATCCCGAGCTGCGGAAAATCATCGCAGACAGACAGAGAGTGACCAGCGTCTGTCATCCCGAGCTGCGTCAAACTTCGCCGATGTCAACCCGAGCAAATTGGCCCTGTCATCCCGAGCTGCGTTCACTTCATCGATGGTACCAGTTATAGTTTAACTGAAGACTTATGAATATAAAAACACATGAGGCCCAGAGACCCGGTGAAGGAGGGTTGGGGAAGAAATGAATACCTACTCTCAAATCAAGAATAGATGCGGAGGAGAAGAAGGAGGAGAAGGAGGAGTTCGGACAAATGGTTTTGAGTGATTTTCTCTAAAGTTCTGCAGTTTTCCGTCGATTTCTCGCGAGTTTAGGTCAATTAGATGATGCTCTTTCTAATGCAAAAAGAATCAGAAGGATTGGACGTTTCTGCGAGGAGCAAGAGCCTTATCAAATTTAGGATCTAGCAATAACCCCAAAAACGTACACCTAGGTCGAAAAGAGGGGCTGGGCGCTGACGGTTCGCTTTGCTCCCTCGCGCCAGCCCAATAAATGTTAACATGAATCGTTTAAATCAATAGTTGATGTGCTATATTTATTTGGCACTTTGACAGGGAGTTGCGCGAACGCAAATTCCCCACACTCAAAAATGCTGAGGTGAGATGCCCCAATTAGAGACACCCCCAGAGGTCAGCGCCGCCCAAGTGTGCAATGGCCACGCCTCGCCCTGCCAAGCCCGTCTTGCTTGACTCTTTGACAGGGAGTTGCACGAACGCAAATTCCCCACACTCAAAAATGCTGAGGTGAGATGCCCCAATTAGAGACACCCCCAGAGGTCAGCGCCGCCCAAGTGTGCAATGGCCACGCCTCGCCCTGCCAAGCCCGTCTTGCTTGACTCTTTGACAGGGAGTTGCGCAAACGCAAATTCCCCACACTCAAAAATGCTGAGGTGAGATGCCCCAATTAGAGACACCCCCAGAGGTCAGCGCCGCCCAAGTGTGCAATGGCCACGCCTCGCCCTGCCAAGCCCGTCTTGCTTGACTCTTTGACAGGGAGTTGCGCAAACGCAAATTCCCCACACTCAAATATGCTGAGGTGAGATGCCCCAATTAGAGACACCCCCAGAGGTCAGCGCCGCCCAAGTGTGCAATGGCCACGCCTCGCCCTGCCAAGCCCGTCTTGCTTGACTCTTTGACAGGGAGTTGCGTGAACGCAAATTCCCCACACTCAAAAATGCTGAGGTGAGATGCCCCAATTAGAGACACCCCCAGAGGTCAGCGCCACCCAAGTGTGCAATGGCCATGCCTCGCCCTGCCAAGCCCGTCTTGCTTGACTCTTTGACAGGGAGTTGCGCGAACGCAAATTCCCCACACTCAAAAATGCTGAGGTGAGATGCCCCAATTAGAGACACCCCCAGAGGTCAGCGCCACCCAAGTGTGCAATGGCCATGCCTCGCCCTGCCAAGCCCGTCTTGCTTGACTCTTTGACAGGGAGTTGCGCGAACGCAAATTCCCCACACTCAAAAATGCTGAGGTGAGATGCCCCAATTAGAGACACCCCCAGAGGTCAGCGCCGCCCAAGTGTGCAATGGCCACGCCTCGCCCTGCCAAGCCCATCTTGGTGATCACGGGTCTTGGCCCTCAAGGTTAGTTGCCTCTCTACACCCACACCCATGCTTTGTAGGCCCTGAGAAACCTCTCCACCGAGGTTCGGAAAGCCCCAACTGCGCAGTTTTGCAAAACGGCTGGCAAACTTGTTTTCAAGAACAAACAATCAAAACTGGGTTTTGTGGAAATAATTTGAGTTATCTTTCTTTCTCCGATTTGAAAATTTCTTTTTAAGAAATGTAATCCGTCTGACACATTTTTGAGAGCGACTGTGTATTGTCAGAGCGTAGCATGATCCAAATGGGAAAATACCCAAAATCACTCATTTTCAGCGTTGGCGTCATTTCATTCCCTTTAAGCCGTTTGTGGCATATCAGCAGCTTCAATTGTTCCTTTATTCCATTTCACCATGAAAACATTCATACTTATGGGCTTTGAATTCGATAACAAATGAATGCCTCAAGATTATATCTGGTACCATCGGCAAGCCTAATGCAGATCTCTTTTCTCCAAATTTTGCAATTGACTCGAGTAAAAAGTCAAGGAAATACAATTTCTACTAGTGGAATCTGCTGCTTTGACAGTTGCATTTTGTTTTTGGCGCGCAGTTCAGTGTCTCTTTCCATGCACGCTCAAAAACAAAATGCAGATGACGCAGCAGATTCCACTAGTAGAAATTGTATTTCCTTGACTTTTTACTCGAGTCAATTGCAAATTTTGGAGAAAAGAGATCTGCATTAGGCTTGCCGATGGTACCAGATATTTCTTCCACTTTTAATATAAAAAAATTCATAAATACAAATTCTAAATGTATGGTTATAAATTTAGGTAAGATTTTATTGGATAAAAAATAATCTTTTTTTGAAAATATAACGCAAGGAAAAGATTTGAAGATTAAAAAAACAAGGCAGATTTTTGGCAAACTAATTTATTAAAAAAAACAAGTAAATTTATTGGCAATCTAACATATTTTTATAAAATTTTCATGACTTATACTCAGGGCTATCGATTTTCAGTAGAAAGAGCTTTATTTTTGGCCTGCCGAAAGTACCAATTGTTTTATCAACTTAAAATACACAACAAGGTGTTCTTGGCTGTTGCCAAGATGCGCGGCCTCACCTCAAGACAACAACTAGATGAAAATTCATGGCAAAATTCAACCGATCTCAATGAAAAGCCATGAATTTTACAAGTTCAAATTTTTGAAAATTCAAGATTCTCGGTTTTTGACTATAAATCGAGTAATACTAAAAATTTCAAATATTTCTCTCGCCAGCTTCAAGATAATACTATCCCGGACGTACATACCAAAAATCAGCTAATTTCATTGAAAAACCAAAGACTTATGCATGTTCAAATTTTCGAAACATCAAGATTTTGGGTTTTTGACAATAAATCAATAAATAACAAATATTCCGAAAATTCCTTTTGCCAGCTTCAAGATATTACTTTGCCGGACGTACCTGCAAAAATTCAGCAAATTTCATTGAAAAACCAGTGATTTATGATTTTTCGTATTTTGAAACATCAAAAAATTGAGTTTTGGGCGAAATTCAAAAAATTACGCCAAGTGCAAAAAATGGTCCCGAGGCACCGCCTAGGCGGACCTTCATGCAAAAAATCAGCCAATTTCGTTGAAAAACCGCGGAGTACGGGCCTGGGACACATATATATATATATATATATATATATATATATATATATATATATATATATATATATGCGGAAAGACGGACGCAAAAATGAGGTAACTGGTTAAGCTGGCCTTGGCCGTCCGCCGCTTCGGGCAGGGCGCCAGAGCTCCTCCGGCCTCCGGGCATGGGTGCTACGGCCCCTACGCTTCGCCTAGCATGCTTCGCATGCTAGGCTACGCTCCGGGGCCTCCACACCCATGCCCTCCGGCCTACGGAGCTCTGACTGCCCTGCCCTCCGCGGCAGGCGGCCTTCGGCCACGCAAAAATAAAAATGAATGCCTGAGAAGGAATCGAACCTACCAGTTTCATCCTACTGATCAATCGCTTTCCCCACTACACCACTGGGGCATATGGTTCCATAGTTATAATGAAAAGTTTTGAATAAAAAAATACATGAGGCTCGGAGACCCGGTGAAGGAGGGTTGAGGGAAGAAATGAATACCTATTCTCAAATCAAGAATAGATGCGGAGGAGAAGAAGGAGGAGAAGGAGGAGTTCGGACAAATGGTTTTGAGTGATTTTCTTTAAAGTTCTGCAGTTTTCCGCCGATTTCTCGCGAGTTTAGGTCAATTAGATGATGCTCTTTCTGATGTAAAAAGAATCAGAAGGATTAGACGTTTTTGTGAGTAGCAAGAGCCTTATCAATTTTAAGATCTAGCAATAACCCCGAAAACGTACACTTAGGTCGAAAAGAGGGGCTGGGCGCTGACGGTTCGCTTTGCTCCCTCGCGCCAGCCC
The DNA here is from genome assembly GCA_030248095.1 of Ptycholaimellus sp. GST1_10. Classification (NCBI taxonomy): domain Eukaryota; kingdom Metazoa; phylum Nematoda; class Chromadorea; order Chromadorida; family Chromadoridae; genus Ptycholaimellus; species Ptycholaimellus sp. GST1_10. The sequence continues at coordinate 87,149 of JASANA010005040.1, forward strand.
AATAGTTTAGTGGCAAGGTTAATGTTTTCTTAGTTACTTTTTCGGTAAGAATCATGCATATGTTCAATCTTCAATCTGAAGAACATCTTTCAAAAACCTCCAATGTCCATGAGCACTTTGGAGAAATACTGTGAGAGACGCGTGGTGTTGCTTCTGTGGCAAGGGCAGCTCTTCCGAGCGCTAGGCTTTACTGGGGTGGAAAGTGGACTGAAGCAGAGGATAGGAAGAGATGGCAGCAGCGATCACCGCAGTCAACACAATCGTAGACATATCATCCACTGGGCTGAATCATGGCAGTGACGCAGCAGCTGCCGAGGTTCTTCACGTGCTCCTCGGCCACCAAGTTGCCCGAGACGCTCGACCTCGGCTCTTCCTTGCACCTCACACCCCCCCCCACCAGCTCTCACTTATACGTGAGGCGAGGAACAGGATTTGGTGCAGGCCTTAGCCTCGGGCAGTCCCCAGAAGTCTCCGATTTGCTGTCGGGGGCCTCTGGGTTCCGTCTGGAGGAAGAAGCCGTAGGTGCCACTGCTCGTTCGCATTGGACAGGACCAGAACTAGATTGCTTAGAGCTTTTGGTGCCCTTCATCTTCAGCACCAATCCTTCTCGACTGGTACCCGGACCCTTGCCGCTGGCGGGCTTTGATTTCCCTAGCGCAGTGCTTTTGTCACTGGCCTTTGAGGTGCCTGCCTTCTGCGTTGTCGACTCAGCTTTATCGCTGGTCGTAGCCAACGGAGCCTCCTTGGCAGGCGCTGAAATAGTGCGTCCCGTAGGCAGTTCTGCTATGGAATCAGGCCAAGGTAGCGCAGCCGGCAATGAGGCCGCGGGCGCAGGCAACGGCAATGCCGTCCCAAGCGCCGGCAATGGCAGAGCAGCTGCCGGTGCTGGGAGAGGCAGCACCGGGCCTGGAACGGGTGCGCCAATGTCTTCATCGTCGTCATCGTCCTCATACTGCACAACCAGTTCAGGTGGCAGTTCCACGTGCAGCTTTAGCTGGTCTAAGTGCACCCATTTGGTCACTTGAGGTTTGCCCACAACTCTTACTATATGAGCATTGGAGCCTTTTATCTCCATTATCCGCCACAGAGCGCTCCAGCGAGGCTCAAATTTGTTCCTTACAAACACCTTGTAGTATACCAGGTTTCCAGCTTTTAGCACTGAAGGCCTCGCTGAACGATCGTATCGTTCGCGATAAGCTGCTTGTTGGGCAGCAGTGCGCTCTCGCATCAGCTTTTGCACTAATCTCAGATTCTCTCTAGCAGCCAGCAAGTAATCTTGCTGGTTCACCGGATAATCCATCCGTGAATACTCCAACCCTGCGGGTAGGGGTAGTTGGCAATCTGTACCAAACAGTGCATGGTAAGGGGTATCGCCTATGACCTTACAGAAGCTAGCATTGTATGCGAATACAGCATACGGCAAGAAATCCAACCACCTTGAAGGGTTAGCATGGCAATATTTGGTTAATATTAGAGCCAAACTCTTGTTGAATCACTCACACTTCCCATTCCCTTGTGGATGGTAAGCTGACGTTTGGATCTTTGCCGTTCCAATCAGATCTGTCAAATGCTTGACTAAAGATGAGGTAAACTGGGTCCCTCTGTCGGTCAACCATCTGTCAGGTTTCCCATGTATCAATACTACCTCTGATACTACTATGCCTGCTACAGTCTTAGCTAGCATATCCTTCATCGGCTTAGCAATAGCATAATTGCTAAAGATATCCGTTATCGTTAATATGTAACGATGACTTCGCACTACAGGATTGATAGGCCCCACAATGTTGGAAGCTATTAATTCCCAAGGTCTAGTTGCTACCACTGACCGCAGCTTCTCTCTGCCTCCATGGTTGGCAGGGTTACTGACCTGGCAATCTTTGCAAGCTGCACAGAAGGCCTTTATGTCCTTCACCATATTTTCCCAAAAGAACTTTTTCTTTATGTTCTGATAGCAGCGCAAATATGCGAAGTGACCACTAAATATTCCCGAATGAAATGTCTTCAGGATAAATGGAACAACAGATCTAGGGGCGTATAACCGTCCCTCCACCCCTCCCCCATCAAGGAAGACTAGATCATCTTTGATGAAATAGAGGTGGCTTTGGCTGATTATTTTCGTCGCCAGATCATAGTCTTCTGGAACTGTTCCATTTGACAAGTAATCCTTCATCCCTTTGCAAAAACTGTCAGTTTTTTGTGCTTTGCGAATATTTGTGCAAATTTGTTGTTGAGTTTCTTTCAGCGGCTCATCTTGAGTTGAAATTTCGGCCATTTCTGCCTCAAGTTTTTTCCCATCTTCACCAAAAATTGATACCTTAGGTGAAAAATTCACACTTTTTTGTGATTTTTCTGATTTTTCCAGGTTTTTTTCTGGATTCCTAACTTTTTTGTGGCATTTTCCACAAATTTTTATTTGCTCCTCACAAATTTTTCCACATTTCTGGCAAATTTTTTGACTTTGCTCTAATTTTGCAGAACATTTTGTGCAAAATTTAAATTTTGTGAGTTTTTCGTTTTCACCACAATTTTCACAAATTTTTTTCAAAATCAAAGCAGAATTTTTTCCCGCTTTTGTACGAATCTGAATTCATACCTGGAAATGGTTGGGGTAATTCCTCATACATTCTTGATAAAGCATCGGTGGCGGTGTTATCGCAGCCTTTTTTATAACGCAATTGTGGTTGATAATCACATATTTTTAATGCCCATCTATTCAAGATAGCATTAGCCGTAAAATTATTTGTCATATATTCCAACGGTTTATGATCCGTTTCTATGATAATAGCTGGATGACCATAAATTATGGTTTTCCACCTATTTAAAGCAAACAAAATTGCTGCTGCTTCCAATTTTACTATTGGGTACCGCCTCTCTGCGTCGTTCAAAGTATGGCTAGCATAAGCAATGACTTTCTCATTGTCTTGATTGTCATTTTGCGACAAAATTGCTCCCATGCCTGTTAATGAAGCATCAGACCTTATGATAAAGGGCCTTTTTGGGTCTAAACTTGGAAACGCCAGAACAGGCGGCGAAGATAAAGCCGTCTTTAACGCCACAAAAGCCTCTTCTTGGCTGCCTTCCCATTTATATTTTATGCCCTTTTTTAGCAGTGCATAAAGTGGTTCTGCGATTGACGCAAAATTTTTCACGAATTTGTGATAATAACAACATAAGCCCAAAAATCTCTGCAAGGCTTTCATGGACGCTGGGCGTACATAATTTCTGACGGCCTCAACTTTTGTATCATCTACGCGGCTTCCGTTTTTTGAAATTATATGCCCTAAATATTTGACTTCATCTTTCAAAAACTCGCACTTTCGCAGTTTGCATTTTAATTTAGCCTTGCGTAGCCGCTTTAGTGTTTCCTCCAAAGCTGACAAAAGTTCATCAAATGTTTTTCCAGCGACAAGCAAGTCATCTATGTAGACCCAAACATTCTTCCACAGCAAATCTTTCATTACTGTCTGCATCAACCTTTGGAAAGTCGACACTGCATTGCAAGCCCCCATTGGGAGACGCAAATAATTAAACAGGCCAACGTGCGTTCGGAAAGCAGTGAATTTTTTGTCACTTTCCCGCATTTTTAGCTGGAAATAGCCTGCTTGCAAGTCCATTGCAACGAAAAATTTCATTCCAGTCAATGTTGACAGAATGTAATCTGCACTTGGCAAATTATAAATGTCTTTCACCGTTTTTGAATTCAAATGGCGATAATCATGGACAATTCTGTCTGATTTGTCTGGTTTTGGGACCAAAACAACCGCACTCGAATATGACGAATTGCTCGGCTCAATTGCTCCTTGTTTGAGAAGCTCTGTTACTTTTGCTTCTACAGCCGCTCTCTTTGCCAGAGCAATAGGCCTACTTTTGTCAAACGGTGTATAATCCGTTAACTCTATCTTGTGTTCCACAAGATCGCAACCTCCTATGTCATAATCATCTCGTCCGAAGCAATCTTGATATTCTAATATTAATTTTAAAATTGCTTTTTTTATAATTATTGGGTGTTTTTTCTGAACCTATTTTCGCTTTTGTGCGAATATTTTCAAGGTGATCTTTTAGCGGAACTCTTTTCTCGAGCTCTTCTACGGCCGTGCCTTTCTGCACCCCCGAAAGAGTCGCTTCCCAGCCATCTGCCGGTAGCTTCGAGACTTTCCAGAATTCTCCTAAGCCAATTGCTCCACACCCTATGTTGGTGCCAGATTTGTCCTTGTCACTTGACTCCAGGACATCTTTTCTAGGAATTTTCACCCTAGGACATTTAAATCCCGAACGTTGCAAACCAAAAACAGTAGCATTTCCTACATGTTTTAGTTTTTTGGAGTTTTTTATGTCATATCTGACCTCCAAGTAACCTAATAGGCATGTTTCTTGAATTTTCATGGTTTTTTCACCATTATTTTGAATTGGGACTGCAATTGTGCCATCTCTGCTCACAACTAATCCTGTTGCTGAGAATAGGTCTTTTTTCTCCCTTTTTTCTGGGTGAAATAGATACATTTGGCCATTTGGCAATTTTGTCAAATTTGGTGCCAAATCTACCAAGGAAATTTCACCTGGTGATAATTCTATAGGCTTTTTTGGAAAAACCTGCACATAACCTGATGCTATCTGCTTAATATCAGTTAAAACCTTGATTTCCTTATCTCTTACATTGATCTCTATGGGACCAATTTTTTTCAAAAAATCAACCCCTAATATGAGGTCATAAACTTTGGAAAAACTGTCAATGACAGAAAATGTCACTGGGACCTGAATGTCCAAGGTCATAATGTTCAGGGTTATTTGTCCATAAACTTTCAGATTATGTCCCGAAACGCTAACTATCGGTACTGGGCCATTATTGTCCAGGCCTCCTTTGCAAATTCCTATTTTTGCCAAACTATCGTATGTGGCCTTGCTTAAACAGGACATTTCCGCCCCGGTATCAAGCATGCCAGTGCCAAAACTTGAATTATTAAACCATACGCGAACAGTCGGGCGTGATTGTTGGTCAATTAAACCAATTTCTATCTTTCTAGACATTTTATAATTTTTGAATTTCAGCCGGATTTTGTTCCGCTTCTTCAGGAATCTGGGCCAAGGTTATACTTTTGCCCCCAGGCAAGCGCAATTCGCCTGTCCATCCAGTCAATTCTTTCACGAACTGTTCTGTTTCATCTGAGGAAAGCTTATTTAATGGCCTCATTTCAACCATTTCACAAGGCTCATTGCTGTCAAGAGCTACTCTTCTGCCTGACACTCGTGTCGGTGTCCCTGACCTTGTAGGCGGCGGGGTTCCCGGCTCTCTGCGTCTCCAGCGAGCCCACCTGTCAGTCAGCCACTCCGCCCCCCACCTCAATCTTTTCCTCACCCAAGTCTCAGACTTGCGCGCCCGGGCGATGTGTGGATTCTGCGGATTGTCATTAGCCCACTGCTTTATGTAAGCTAGCAAAACTTTTAATGCTATAAATGCGCATATAAGTGCAAATACAAGGCCTAAAAATATGCTTACTATATTTATAAGCAACTGTTTGGGGCCAGAAATTAGAGTAGCCCACAGCCCTTGTGTTCCTTTGCCCACAGCTTCAAAAGTGTGCACTATGCTGCCCGTGCCGTTAGCCACTAGGCCGCCCCATTTTCCCCCCGCCTCAGCAATTGATGCCAAGAACAGTTCTGGGTCAACCGCCTGGTAGCTGGCCTCTGCAGCCAACACTTGTAGCTGTGCTTTTATCGTTTGAGTCTGGTGAACGACTGTTGCTAGCCCTTCTAGGCTGCTCAGGTGCGACCACCGCTCCTCCGTGAATAATGAAGGTGCATCAAACAGAATTGGACTGCTTGGCAAAGCTAAACGACGCTCCAAATCGAGGAGTTCTACCGCTACTTTTAAGCCTTTCCAATTCCAAAAAGCTGTTTTTCCTTCGATGTCTTCGCCATCCTGGAAATAGCCTTTCTGAGCATACAAACACTCTTTCTCCATGCCTACTTTTGATAGTTCCCTTGTGCCGGGCACTAAAAACCATAATTTTTGCTGCCAAATTATGGGTAGCCTATCATAACACTTGTTTTGATAAGTATTATTCCATAAAATCTCAGCGTCCGTAATTTTGTGACACTTGTGAACCACTATCACGTCTCCTAATGAGCGTCCAATTATGTCCTGCCTTCCATATAAAGCACGAACCGCTAGCGTAGGCTCAATACTAGCCAACTGCCGTAACATATTCAGCGTTAACCGCTCAATTTGGCAAAAATTCATCCATAAATTTTTGAACGAATCTTTTTGTTGCTCAAACATTTTTAAGCTCAAATAATTCAGACGAAAATTACTTTCATCTTGTTCCAGAGAATCATTTAATTCTTTCGACTGGTTCACTATTTTTCCATAG
>JASANA010005043.1:0-23727 GCA_030248095.1 Ptycholaimellus sp. GST1_10
GTCCCTGGGCGGCATGTTGAGGATGTCCGGGTGCTGCTCATGCAGGCGGTCCCATTCCTCCTCTTCGAAGGCGGGGCCGATCAGCATGGCAGCGCTCACGTCGTTCTCCACGACCCACGCCACCAGCGTCGTCATGAATCCGTTCTCCATCTCCAGCGTCAGCAGCGCCTGGTCCATCACTATCCTCCTTCTCTCTCCTTTGCCGAAGACTCCGACGTTGATTGTCTTGCGGCCTCTGAGACGGAGACTGAGGGCGGTGGCGACGGCGCGAGTGACGGTGGTGAGTTGGGAGCCGGTGTCGAGCAGGCAGTTGGCTGCCTCTGAGAAGCTTCCGTCGCCAGCGTGAAGCTGTGCCGTGAAGTTCAGCATCAGCGGCGCCTTCCCATACAGCTCACCTGTGGATGCTGTCATGGAAGACAACGATCGCTCCCTTGATGATTCTCCCTCCGGCCTTTCATCGTGCTCCTTTCTTCCCGTGTCTGAAGGGTGATGGGAAGGGGATTGGCCGGATTTCTCCGTCTGTATTGCCGTGGCTGGAGGGGCAAAGGGGGCGTCGATGTTGGCGTTGCCGCTGGGCTCTTCGGCTTCTTGGCTTCGTCGTTCTTTCCGCTCCTTCACTTCCACCTTCTTCTCCTCCGCTTCATCCTTTCTCGTCGTTTCGACGATCGCTACCGGCTCTCCGCTCTTCTTTACTCCCTTGTCTGACGACTGACTCCTCGATTTCTGCTCGCTTCGGGAAGAAATGTTTGGAGATGGAGAGTGTGAGCGGGAGGGGGTAGAGGATGGAGGTGGTGTGGAGGAGGTGTCGGGTGTGCTGGATGGGCTGCGGAGACTTCGTAGACTGCGAGGGCTGGCGGGGGTGTCGGAGCGGCTGTGGGTGCCGTTGTTGCTCAGGCTGCTCTGGATGCCGGAGTCCGCGCGCTTTTGAGGCGATGAGCGCAGCGTCGTTGAGGAGGAGGAGGAGTTGCTGGATGTCGCTTGTTTGTTGCCCTTTTGTCGGGTGCTTTCCTTCCTCCGGGGCCTCGGCTTGGGAGAGGAGGGTGGGTTGGAGGGGTTTGGAGGATTAGATTGGAAGCAGAGGGCGGTGTGATGGTTCCGCTCTTGGCACACGTTGCAGACGAAGGGAGTTCTGCAGGAGGGTGCCAAGTGTCCGCTTCCCAGGCAGCGATAGCAGCGAGCCCGCTTAGAGATCTGGTTCTTGCGGGCGGTGGGGGTGGTGTAGAGGGTGCACTGGGTGGGCTGGTGCTTGTCGTCGCAGAAGGGGCAGAAGTCCTTCTTATTGTCCTTGGACTGCTTCTTCCTCGCGTCGCTCGTAGACTGCGGCGATTCCTTTTGCAGAATTTCCGTGTCCTTGGCAATCGCAGCTCCGGCCGTGAGGAGGGAGGGGCCGGATTTGGATTTGCTGCCTCCTCGTTTGGATCGAGGAGGAAGCAGGGATTCTTGCAGGCGCACGTTTTCCGCTTCTCACTCCAGGAGGGGTATGAGGTGATGGAGGGAGATTTGGTGGGACTGAAGAGGGTGCAGATGGTTGAGGAGTCTGGAGCGGATCTCGGTGGGCAGACTCTCGAAGACGCATGGGCGAGGTGCAGGAGCGTGGCGTCGGCCAGCTGGCACGTGTCCGTCAAGAAGTGGTACTTCGCCTTGAGGGTGTCCACGAAGGATTTCAGGTTGGCTTGGTTGGCGCGAGGGAGAACCTGGATGTGCTCCTTCGCAGTGCTGATAAGCAGCGAGGGGTTGTTGAACTCCTGGTTGAGGTTGTTGAGGATGAGGTTCACGTTGTTGGGGTCGCCGGAGTAGAGGGCGAGGATGTTGGCCGCCTGTCCGCCCAACGCGTCCTCTAGCATCAGCATCTGTTCCGTCGCCGTGATCGGCGTCTGCTGCACCACGTCGTTCCAGAGGCTCCGCCAGCGGTTTGTATTCCAGCGGGTTCCCTTTGAACTTTGGTAGCTGGAACGGGGGAAGGCTGGCCCTGGCCTGCTGATGAACAAAGGCTGCGGCGATTTGCGTCAGGCTTGGCCCATCGAAGACTCTTGTATGCCTTGCGCCGGGGCGCTTCGTAGTAGATGGGTCCCTGGGGTCCTTGGACCAGGTGAGGTTGAGGCGTGGCCACCTGCTCATACTGCTGCGGCGGAGGCACAAAGCCACATTGAGGCGGTTGCAGTAGAGGCGGGTGTGGCGGAGGAGCATGCTGTGGCGGAGCCAGCAGCGGAGGCTGTAGATGCGCCGGCGGCGGCGGCGGCCGCGTCATTGGGGCCGGAGGAGGGTGATGGGGTGCCGGAGGGTTCGGCTGGGGCTGATGGGCGGCTGGGCCGGCTGCAGGCCGCGCCTGCGGCGGAGCAGCTTGTCGCGGGGCCGGCTGAGGCTGCGCCTGCGGCGGAGCAGCTTGTCGCGGGGCCGGCTGCGGCGGAGCAGCTTGTCGCGGGCCGGCTGAGGCTGCGCCTGCGGCGGAGCAGTTTGTCGCGGGGCCGGCTGAGGCTGCACCTGCGGCAGAACAGAGCTGCGTCTTGTTGAAGGGCCGGCTGCTGCTGTGTGGGCGCTGGTCTTCCTCGTTCCCTTCTTCTCGCTCCCTCTAGGAGGAGGACTGAAGGTGCCAGCGGGGGATCTTGCGGGGGCGGAGGAAGTCGTGGGGGGCCGTTGATGGCTGGGGTAGGTGGACGTGTCAGGCCTCCGCAGGCGCCGCTTCTGCCCCTCCCATTGCCTCTCTGGAAGGAAGGTTTCCACAGCCCTCCCCCACCTGTCCTAGGTTCCTCTTGAAGCTGGGGGGGATGAGGGGGGCGAATGAGGGAGGCGTTTGTGTGGGGCAGAAGGGGATCTGGGCGTAGGTGGGCTGCGCCTGGAACAGGGCAGGAGTCCACGCCAATGCGGCCTGGTTCCAAGCTTGTCCTTGGAACTGGAAGTGTATGGCATTGGCGCATGGAGGTGCATCCCTCCCAGACTTGGACGTGGGCCGGTAGAGACGGCGGCGCTTCCTGCGAGGTGGGCAGGCAGCTGAGATCTTCAGAGGCTGACGGGGCCATTCCTGCTGGTGCAACGGTTGTTGCAGCTGTTGTTGCTGGGCGGTGGGGACTTGGTCTAAGCACCCAGGCGTGGGGATGGAGGATGGCCTTGGAGAGAGGGCCCGGAGGCGAAATGGGGATTGTCTCTCCTGGGTGCTGACAGGGTGTCCCGCAGTTAGCTGGGAACCCGCCAGTGCGGCCCTTTCGCCGGACGGGCCGTCTCCTCCTGCCTCATTCACTCTCCGCGCGGCTTCCATCTCTTGCGGAGTGTGTCCGCAGGCGGAGGCGAATGAGGCACTGACCTCCATGTCCTCCATGATTCCGCTCTGTGGATGAGGAGTGGAGGGACGGTAGGTGGAGGATGGAGGAGGTTCCCAACGGCGGCCCAGCTGTGCTGCAGGGTGGAGAGGCTTTCTCTCTCCGTAGGCGTAGAAGCCTTCTGGGCAGGGCTCTGAGGGGAGCCCCTGGATCTCCTGGCGGCGGTTGCGGCGGTGGAGATGGAGGCCGCTGCGGTGGCAGCGGCGGCGGTGCTTCCGCTTGCGGAAGACTCTGCAGAAGCCCTGTAACGTCTCCACTCGGCGTCGCTCGCTGTGAGGCCGGGACCAATCGCCGAGTAGTAGTGGCCCTGAGGCCCGGCGATGGAGTAGTAGCAGCTCTGGAAGCTGCTGGCTGGCTGGCTTTGTAGCCCTTCGGCTGTGCGATGGTGGCGCTGAGGCCCTTCAGTTTGGCTTTGGCTCTGAGGCCCCTCGGCATGCTCTTCTCCGTGGTAGGAGGGCATGTGCTGCGTTGACTGGGCGCTGTCCACCAACTGCATCGGCTGGGTGGCCTCCATCGTCAAATTCGGCAGCCAAACTGAGCTTGCATCCATTCTGGACATGGACACGTCATGCGTGGCAGCCGTCACGCCACCTTCTGGCAGGTTTTCTTGCATCTCGGTGAGTGAATCGGTGGGTTCTGCGCGGATGAAAGGCGAGTAGTAGTGCTGGAAGGGTAGGCAGAGATTGTGCGGAATCTGGGGGCGAGATGAAGAGGTGGGGGTGGAGGGAAGGGAAGTTGGGTGTTGCGGTGCCGTGGGGTAGGCAGGTTGCTGAGAGATGGGAAGAGCGGTGCCGGGGGCAGGAAGAGGGTAGGGGATGGAGACGGGAAGGAAGGTGTCGGGCTGTTGAGTGACGATCTGTCCGCGGGTCTCGGGGTAGTAGACGGGGGCATTGTTGGGGATGGCGAGGGCCTGGGACAAGCCGTCCGTCGGGGCCTGTGGGTAGGTGATGGCGAGGGGAGTCTGCGGAGTCTCCGGCTGGGGGCGGTAGGCCTCCAGTCGCTGGAGGTAGGGCACCAGTTGCCCTTGCAGATTCCCTCCGCTAGGCATCATCACTGTGTAGTTGGGATGGAGGTCAGAGGGTTGGGGAAGGACGGGAGTTGAGTGAGCTGCCGCTGCGGGCTCGATCGCCAGTCTCGGCAGCGTCGCTGGCAAGGCGAGCTGCTGCAGCGAGGAGTAGGAACTTGGTTGGCTGGGCGGCGCCGGAAGGGCCAGCATCGTCTGGCTTGCCGGCAATGCTAGCTGCTGCTGACTGGAGGGCAGAGCCAATTGCTGGTCCGTTGGTTGGGAGGATGGTAGGGGGGCCGCGGGTAACGCCAGTAGCTCCTGGCTGGCTGGCAGCGCTGAGGGTTGGCGACGTCGTGCCGCTTCCTGGCCCTCTGACGGCAGGGAGGAGAGACTCCCCACTGCTCGTGCCAGGGCGAGGTGGGTTTGATGGAGTTGGGAGAGTTGTGCCAGGGAGGGTTGTAGCCGTGGGTCCTGCGGGGCCAGGTGTTCAATGTTTCCGCCCAGCACCGCGATGGCTTGCTCACAGTGCCTCAGGTTCATCGAAAGCTGTTGATGCTCTGCCAAGGCTTCGCTTTCTTGATGCTTGCTTTCTTGGCGGCTTGGCTGGCTCTGGCGGGACTCCATAGACTGGGAGAGGCTGTGCGATGGGAACTCCATGGCTGTACGCCACTGGCTGCGTGATGAAGGCGCTGTAGGCAGTTCCGCCGTGGTTGAAGAAGGCACTCCCTCGGAGGTTGGTGTCGGATGGCGGGGGTTGGAGATGGTGAGGGGTCGCTGAAAGGAAGTTGGGGTGAAGAGCTGCAGTGAGGGCATCTGAATTGGCTTGGATAGCAGCGGCGGCGTTGAAGCCGAGAAACCAAGCGCACCGCAGACGGTGTTGTAGATGTCCATGCAGTTCTGCTGGATCTGCAGCAGCGTCTCCGGGGACTGGTACGGAACCATCTGCAGGATGATGGCGACGTTGTTGGGGTGGAAGATGCCCTGCATCAGCAGCTGATGCAGAACAGGAATCCATGGCGATCCCTTGCCCAGCTTCGGACAGCAGTTGCGGCAGAGGTAGCTGGAGCCGGTGTTGTCCAGGAAGAAGGAGCAGAGCTCCGCGATGTTGAGGATCTGGTTCCCATGCAGGTCTCGCTCCAGGTGCGCGCTGGCGCAGTCGAAGCAGAAGGCAGCGCTGCAGTGGGAGCAGTCGATCTCTCTGTACTGGGTCTCGGAGTTGTGGCAGAGGTTGCAGGTGAAGCACTGTTCTCGCTCTTCACCAGCCATTCAGCCCGTGGCCTCCTCCAGGACGGCCACTAGACTGTCTGTCTCTTCCACTACAGTCCCTAAGCCCAGTCATAGCTTCATCTCAAGGACACGAGTCCGAAAACTGTGCCTGGATAGATGTCGCGCTCTCCTAAATCTGAGACAAGACTAACTTGCTCCCAAAATCTGCCCATGCCCTTGCTTTCTTCTCTTTCTTTCTGTTTTGCGTTTTCGCTTTTCCGCGTACTAATTCATTGTTGCCAATTTATTAGGTATGGAAGCGAAAGATGATTACAGTGCCGGTTGAGGGTGTAAAGAAGGAGGGAGGGTAAAAAGGGGTAGGCATTGATTTGTGGAGTAAGGTTGATGTGTGTATTGTGGTGCGAGGAGAGAGGGGCGTTGGCGGCGGCTACCGCATAAACGAGCGGAGGTAGTCGGTTGTTCGTCCCCCTCTCCGTCAGCGATTCTTCCGCGGAGTCCTCTTTCTCACTAGAACTTCTCTTTTCCGCAAGCAGAATCAAGAGTTGTTCAGAGTTGAGAAGAGAGGAATGCGTGAAGTGTGTGAGAGTGAGGGAGAGATGGACCGTGTGGGTGTTTTCCTTTGACTTAGGCGACTCGCGGCTGTCTCCCTTCTTCAACAGAAACTGCAGAAGCAGAAGAATAAAGAAAGAGGAATTGTACCCCAGCTCAGCAGTACGAGTCTGAACCTGGGCGTAGAGCGGATTGCTCAGCTGGTGGTTGATGGATTGCACCAGTTGCTGCACCTTGAGTCCGGCCTCCTGGAAGTGCGCCATGCGCTCCGCCAGGAAGACGGCCATGTCCATCTTCTCCCTGTCCTCCACCGACAGGAAGCAGTCGCTCTGCCTCGCCGTCTGGATCCACTCCCACGGCTCCTTCTCTCGCTGCTCGGAGTTCTTCAGCTTCTGGGTGAGCTCGGACGTCTTCTTCTCCGCCTTCTTCTCTGCCTCTTTCCTCGCCTCCTCCACCGCTTCCTTATTCTTGGCCTCTGCTTCCTTCCCTCTCTTTTCGAGAGCCTTGCGCTGCTTCTCGCACTCCTCCACTCTCTTCCTCAGTGATCGAAAATCCTCGTCCCGTTCCTTGGCCCTGGCCTTGAATTCCAGGCATTGTCTCAGCCGACATTCAAGGGGGGCAGATGAGGGAAGGGAGTGAGGAGATCCACAGGAGGATCTGAGTGGTTGGCCAAGATGGGCTAGGAGGCGAGCTTGCGCTGCGCAGGTCTTTTGCAGCCTCTCAACTTGTGAGCTAGACTCCCCTATGACATAGGCTGCAGAACTCCTATAACTAGGATCGATTCTGGCCATGTCGGTAGGAAGAGTCATTGTCAACAAGCTGATTTTACTTTGACAACCTCCCCTTGCCACTCCTAGCTTGGACAGCTTTGGAGGAGGCAATAAGGGTCCTCGTCCCTTTCTCTTTGCCGCTTCTAGTCTCAAGGTCATCGAAGGAGGCGAGGAAAGGATGCTCGCTGATCCAGAGGCTCCTTCTATCCCATGAGGGAGTTGAAGTGGCTTGGAACCCGAGAAGGCTTCCACTTCCTCCTCCAGCCTGGGGGGCTTTGGAGGGGAAGGGAGAGGCACTAAGGAATGGTCGACAAAGCGGGGCTCAGACCAGACAGGCAAGGGAGGAGGTGAGAGTTGAGGACTCACCTGGTCTCCAGAGCGGCATTCTCTTGAGTGTCTGGCTCTGTCTTCTCCCGAGCGAGTGTGCCGATGAGTGGGGCGTTGCTTCTCTTGCAGCACGATGATGGTGCTCTTGCAGTTGAAGACGGAGAGGCCGAGGGGGGGAGGGGGGAGGCCTCTGGGTTGCTTAGGAGGGGGAGCGGATGACTCGCGAGACCTAAGAGGGGTTTCAGAAGCTTCCCTCTCCGCCTCTTCCAGAGTCAAAATCTTGCCTTCGGCGAGCTTCGGCATGGTAAGAGGGGGAAAAGTGTGAGGGAGAAGGAGGATGAGAGCCAAGAGGGAGGGCAGAGAGCGAATGACTGGGCTGGCTGGGCTGCCTTGGATCTACCCTCTCTCCAGTGTGGTGTGAGGGTAGTAGGAGCTGTGGGTGTGTGTGCAGTTGCCGGACGGGCTGCTGGCGTTGTATCGTACAGCGAGGAGGGGAGGGAGATTGATAAGGGGCCAATAGAAGGGGGAGGGGAGAAGGGGTGAGAGGGCGACAGGGGGCGATGTGGGGACGGGGGTGCGGGGCTTCCAGAACTATTCCGGCTCTCCTTTGAGGGGGCCCGAAGAGTGGAGGAGAGAGGGAGAGAGGGGGAGGGGAAAGAGGGGGGTGACGGGGGCGGATAAGGGAGAGAGGGGGCCAGGTGGCAGCGGCAGTATGCGCCTTGTTCTGCTCGGGCAGCTCTCCATTCTCTGGCCTCATTTGTCTCTCCGTCCAGGGAGGCCCAAGCGCCTGACGCGAAGGGAGCTGGGGAGGTGTGAGGTGATGGGTGGGGAGGAGGGGGCAGGGAAAGAAGTGTGTAAAGGGAGACGGGTAGTGTGATCCAGTTGATGCTGATGTGGCGCTGATGGGGGGGACTCTATCGTCCTAAGTGCGGGGCGTTGAAGGTGGCTCCTTGAGTGATGAGCGGCAGGTGAAGTGCGGGCGGAGAGTGTGTGTGTGCCTCAGGGGAGGCAGGGGTGTCATTAATCTTGACGCAGGGAGCGGGCACAGGAAAGGGGGCCGATTCCTCTTGAGTGTTGCAAGTGTACGTTTGGGGGCTGCTCGTGGGACTCCTTTCTCCTCCCGCCTGCTGGGAGGCCCAGCTCGCACAACTGGGCCTGAAGCGATGAATATGCGGGCTCGTCAGGGGCAGGGATTCGCATGCCCTCCCAATCCTCTCCTATTGCCGTCGCAACGTAGGAGAGGCAAGGCAGGTCCTCATCCAGACGGGGCTGAGGGAGGGGTCGAAATGGAGGCAGGCACTCCCGTCGGGGGAGTAAAGGTGAGATGCGTCCCGGGCTCCTCTCCAAGTAGAGGCGGCTTGAAGTGCCCTTTGGTGGGGGCCACTCTGAAGGGTGTGGCAGATAGCCACTCATTAGCAGGGCGCTCGGCCCTGTAATGCCGTCCCTCCCAGAGCTTGGGGGGCTTTGGGGGGTGGGGAGGGCCTCCACTTTACACCCTTTGGGTCGATAAAGGGGGGCCCTGCGAATGCCGCTGCCTGTTCAGTCTAGCCTCTTGTGTGCACAGTGCGTGCTCACTGGGGAACTAGAAGAAGAGGCAATGGGCAGTGAGGTGGTGCTGGTTTCGCACTGCTTCTAGCTGGCTAAGTCCTTCTCCTCATGGCTGAGGGTAGGATACTTAGTTGGCCTTGGCAGAGTTGCGCAGCATGAAGCCGTGCTGGTCCAGGTCGTCGAGGTTGGCGGTGGGGATGTCGTTGGCGGCGCCGAGCGAAGCATCCAACCAGTCTCACTGCGTACCAAAAAGATGTGCCATTCTTGCACTGCTTAGCAGCTTAAACATTTGACCGTCGCTTTCGCAGAGTTTGTTTCCAATCCCTTACTAGAGCAACAGTGAGCAGGAAGGCGATAGTTGGGTGAGAAAGGGAGGGAGGGGGGGCGGCAGGTGACGGAGGACTGGTTCCTCGCTTTGGCTGCGGCCCAGGAGCTCCTCCTCCCTCTCCATCGCATCGCTGCTCTTCACAGAAGCTGCGAATATTGCTCAGCAGTTGAAATTCCATTACGGCTCCAGAACTCTGCTCTGGTCATACCCAGACTGCGAATTCACCTCTGCAGATTTCAACTCGTTTTCTGGTCACTGTATTCTGGAGGGTCATTCTCTGTTTGGCGCAAGGTCTGTTTTTTCATTTCATTTTTGCACATTAATTGTGTTTCAATACCAATCCAGATCACCTGCGTCGGCCAATTTGCATTTCTTGGCCTCAGCAGAACAAATCTATTCCAAACAACAAGAAGAGTCCAGCCGTGAAAAGTCAAACGAGGACACCCCGCTGCCGGCGCCACTAGAAGTTGTCGAAATTGCCGCTTCTGCGTCAGAATCAAAAGGACAGACCTGGAAACTAAAAATTGAAAAACCCACAGCAACCTGCTCGAAGTGTTCCAAAATTCCTAAAGTAGCCTATGCTACAACATGGGGGAGGGTTCAAAAAAGTACGAAAAAATTCATTAAAAAAAATTTTCAGGTGGCGCAACACTTGGTAACACGAGGTTTGGTGTATTTTGACGGGAGACGTTGATTTAGGTCAAAAAAAGAGTCAAAAATGAGCGCGTCGAAGCGCATGGCCCAAAAACCGACCAAATATTGCAAAATTTGACAGTGGGCATTATTAAAAAGGTCATAACTCCTGCTATACTTAACGGAATTCAATGATTCGACCACGGTTAGAACCGTCTTGACAAGCGCTAAAACTTTGGTCAACAGACCAAAGCTCTCAATACAAGTTTTGCTTAAGCATTTCAGAAAAACAATGAAAAACATGATTTAATAGCAAATTTTGATGGAGTCAAAATTATTTAAAAATTTTTTTATTAATATAGACTTAGTTTTACAAATATGGGTCAATTTTGGGGCGTACATTTCAAAAATCAGGACCTCAATTGCATAAAAAATTTTTAAAGTATGAAAATGTGGAAAAAACCTCCAAAAACCTCCAAAAATGACCATTTTAACAAGTTTTTGGGCTCCGCGCGCCACGGTACATCGATTTTGCCCAATTTTTTTTCCTTAAAATATTGATTTTGGTTATTTGCTGACACTGTTGAGCGGAGAAAAGTGGAGAATTAAAATTGGATTTTTCATGAATTTATTTCATATTATCCCTATGCTACAACACATAAAATTTAAATATTTTTTTCTTAAAAAAAATTACTTCAAAGTGAAAAAACGGCTTAAGCGGGCAACCTTACTTTGGTGTCCCCTAACTAGGAAAAAAATTTCATCAAAATCTGAGGAGGTGTAATTTTTGACATTTGACCTTTAAAAATAGGTTTGCCTCGTTGGTTCAGCATACCATAGCCTGCCATAAAATTCGTCCATATTCATGTTCATCGTGTGGCAAACTCGCTGATCGTCGTGGAAATCTAAAGACCCACTTCAAAACCGTCCGCCCTGATGCGAAAGAGCTTATCCCCAATCGGTGGGAATTCATAGAATTGACACAATTTCTATCAATTGGAATATGTTGAAGTCTGGAAAATGAGAACGCCATCAAGCAAGGCCTCAAACAGTGTTTTCCGACTGAGCATCTGAACTGGCGTGGATTTTTTAGGACGAAACCTACTCCATCTGCCTCTTCAATAGAAAGCAGCGCATGAGCTCAGTTCATAAGAACTAGCACCATCTTATTAGATGGCTAAAACCCTTCAAAAGAGAGGTCAGTTCATGGAACTGTGGCGACCTGCAAAAACAGCTCTTCCCTATCAAGTAAAATTTCGGAATGCACCCATAAATGTTTTTTTCTCTTACAAACAACAGCTGAAAAACATTTTTCCAACTTGCAGGGTGGCAGCGGAAGATGATGCTTATTTGGGATGTAACGCGACCGGTCTGCTATTGCAGTGAAGAGCCTACGTTTAGGCAGTCTGGCCTTTTGATAAAAGCCTACTTGATGACAAATCGGTTTCACGGCTTGATATGTTTATTGAGAAGCTTCCATGAATCTGCCAGCAAATTGACCAATTCAAGAGAAAAATGACAAATACTCAAAAGCCTTGAAAACAAAAATTTTATATAGATTTCGTATAGAAATGGCCTTCTGAACATAGCTCGGAAAAATAGCGAACCAACTACTTTTTTAAAACATAAACTTCCTCAGCGCATTCGCTATTCCGAGACTTTCTGCCCTGTCAGCCAGAGAAGCTGCTAGAAGAATTCGATGGCAGCGATGTGCAAATGGAAAAATCGCGGATCCATGCATTTGCATTTTCATTTCGGGCCTCAGGCGGATTTTTCCATGCATCTCATTTCCAGGTTTTTCGTTTTTCATGTGCTCAGTTAAATGCCAGAAAAAAATGGAAATGAAAATGGAATTACCTGAAAAATTTTTAGTGCTTTTTTTGTCCCCAACCGCCCCCTTCTCCTCCTCCCTCGCCCCAGGGTCCGTCCGCTTTCATTCTCATCCACTAAAGCACCCTTGCCTTCCTCCATCGAGTAGTTCTGTTTAGCCTCTAGATGCTACTGCTACTGCCCTTTTTGTTGCTCTCCATGTCCATTCCCTTCCTCTACGCCTACTTCACATTCCAGTCCACTTGCATGGCCAGTTGTCTGGTGCTCACGGTTGTTCTCACGGTGCCTTTTTGCCTCTTTCTTTGCCTCTTTCATGAGGTTTCCTTTCCTTGCACTTATGTTCTTGGAAAGCCTCCCAAACTTTGGTTTGGAAAACAAGCAGTTTAAAAACTAGTGGAACGTCAATGGGCTAAGCAGTGTCCATGATGATGCTGATGAGGATGATGCTGGAGATGCCAGGCAGGCTTTCCATGCTGAGGTCCATAATCGATCTGATTGATCGATCTGCGCAAGTGTGAGACACTTATCTATGCCATCACAGTGCACACTGTGATGAGCTAGGCCAGAATGGAACTACTGATCATTCTACCAAAAAAAGCGCTCAGGGCGACCCACTGATGAGTCCACGCCCATGGAGGTCTGGCAAATGGACGAAACCTCCCATATCCCCTTTCATGGACTTGCACTTAGTGCACATACTGCAGTCAGCAGTATCGCAGTCTCAGGCAGAGACTTGCAAATCCTCATCCCCAGCTACTTATGTTGTAGCATTGCTTCCTTCTGCAAAGCAGGAAAAGCTCCACACAAGTTTGATTAACTGCACCCTATGAATTACCCAGTTGCCCTCGTTTGCAGTCCAGTCCAGTCCCTCAGCGCCCTCTTCCATCATCCCAGTGAAATGATGCATTTTAGCTTTATCTTTGTCAAAAGTGACATCCAAAGACCCGTTTTGGTGCTTCCTGCCTTCACAGATTTGTTGCGCAGCTTTTTTCAGTTGGTCGGATGGCGAAAATGGTCTCAGAAATCTCGGACACCGAAACCTGAATGGATGAGCACCTGACCTGAAAAATACCTGAAAATGAAAATGGAATTTTCTAAACATTTTTCTAGGCATTTGCATTTTCAGGCGTTGCTACCTGAAAATGCCCAGGTACCTAAAAAAAATTTTCCAAATAGCATTTATTTTTTTCCATTTCCAGGTACCTGACCTGGAATGCTCATCGCTGTTCGATGGGGACGAGGAGCATATCACATCAATGTTTCAAATTAGATTCAAACAACAACTAGTTGGAATACAAATACAACAACTGATATTCAAGAGGCTGTTTGCGAGAGGATTGAGATATCTTGTAGGAGGGGTATTTTATTTTCCAAAAATCGAAGGTTCGAGTTGGGAATCGTGATAAGGCTATGGTTTTGGTCCATTTTATCTCAGTGTTGTGATCTCACCCCAGCAAACCAGGCAAGCCCAACTTGCCCATGGAGTGTCTCGCTCGGAACCGGTGGTTTAGAATTTGCCAAAATGCTCATCAAACAGGCCTTATCAAAGGAATGAACCTGGAAGAATTCAATGGGCACAAGGAACATTTCATGTCAATGTTTCAAGTTTGATTATTCGCAAAAATGACTATCATTTTCGAATTTATCGTAAAATTGTGGTTTAGAAAATGCTGAGAAATGTTGAAAAAGGGGGTGGCCCAAATGAACTACAAGCACTTTTCTATGCCCTCATATAATAATCAAGTGGAAGAAATAACTGGTACCATCGGCAAGCCAAATGTGGGTCTCTTTTCTCCAAATTTTGTAATTGCCTTGAGCAAAAAGTCAAGGAAATTTATCTACTACTTGTGGAATCTGCTGCTTGGACAGTTGCATTTTGTTTTTGGCGCGCAGTTCAGTGTATCTTTCCATGCGCGCCCAAAAACAAAATGCAGATGACGCAGCAGATTCCACAAGTAGTAGATAAATTTCCTTGACTTTTTGCTCAAGGCAATTACAAAATTTGGAGAAAAGAGACCCACATTTGGCTTGCCGATGGTACCAGTTATTTCTTCCACTTTTAATATAGTGTAAAATGTATAAATACAAATTTATATTATTTTATAACATATGAAAAAAAATTTAAAAAAATAAACTCATTAAAAATATAACAAACATAAAAGAATCGAAAATATATTAAGATATTATTGGATTAAAAAATAAATAATAAATAAAAAACAAAATTATTTAAAAAATATAACAAAGAGAAAAGATTCGAAAATCAAAAATACAATAAAAATTTATTGGCAAACTAACATATTTTTATGAAATTTTCATGATTTATACTTAGGGCAGTCGATTTTGGGAAAAAAGAGATCTAATTTTGACCTGCCGATGGTACCAGTTGTTTTCTCAACTTAAAATTTCCAAAATAAAATAATTGCCAAAGAAGGATTCGAACCTCCCGGATTCACCCAGCCATTCATTCACTTAGACCACTACGCCACTGGTGCATATGCATTGATGTTTAACTGAAGACTTATGAATAAAAGTCAATACATGAGGTCCAAGGACCCGGGGGGATGAGTGGGGGAAGAAATGAATACCTACTATCGTCCATTGAATAGATGCGGAGAAGAAGAAGAAGAAGAAGAAGGAGAAGGAGGAGTTCGGACAAATAGTTTTTTACAAATTTTACTACAATTCTGCAACTTTTCAGCAATTTCTCGCGAGTTTTGGTCAATTTGATGATGCTCTTTCAAATGGAAAAAGAATTAGAAAGATTGAAGCTCCCTGTGACGAGCTAGAGCCTTATCAAAATAAAGATCTAGCAATAACACTCAAAACGTACACCCAGGTCGAAAAGATAATAATCATAATATTTCAAGTATTCGAATAAACATAAGACCATGGTATTACCGGGGGGGTAACGAAGTCTTCGTCTTTTTTAGTATAATTAACATATAATAAAAGGACGAAGACTTCGTTACCCTCCCGGTATAATAAATATAGCTGAATTTTGGTATGAAGATCCGTCTAGGCGGTATCTTGAAGCTATAAAATGTAATTTACGAAATATTTGTTATTTTTTGAATCATGTTCAAAAACTTTAAATTTTGATGTTTCAAAAATTCGATCAAGCATAACTTTTTGGCTTTTGAATTAAACCAGCTTATTTAGACAAAATGTTATTGATATGGGTGGTTTACTAACGTTGCTTGAGCTTATTACTTGAGGCAAAGGCCGCGCATCATGGCGATAGCTGAGAATACCTTGTTTAAATTCACCGCAACATTCGTTAACTAGTTTCTTTTCCTAGGTCGCGACAGCTCCTAGGGCGCCACAGCGACCTAGTTATGAATGGGTGATTGAGTTTTTGAGTGATCGCGTGTCCCAAGTTTCAGCGCCTTGGATATTGGTTAAAACTAGGGACATTTATACATCAATCGAATGCTTGAAAGGAGATCTCGATGGGGAAAATCGTGAAATTTTGATTTAGGGCTTTGAATTTTAGAAATATTTCAAAAACCAACAAAAAATGGGAAAAAACATGACATCTCCAACTTTGAAGTGTTCTCATTTTTGAACAAAAGCAAAATTCAAAAATCGGCTGACTCCTAGAACCCCCCCCAAGACTTACACCCCCCCCAAACTTACACCCCCCCATGAATTACACCCCTCCCCCAAGAATTACACCCCCCACCAAGGCAACTATATATTGAAAATTTTTTTATTGCCTTAACATACTTCTCTTTACATATCTCCAAGTTTAAACTCAAGGAATTTTTTTCTAAACAACTAAATACCGACTTTTTTTGAAACATAGTTAGTCTATACCGGATGGCGGGCACATGCCTACCAGGAGTAGGGGCCTAACTCGGCATAGACTGACTAAAAAGTAGGTATTTAGTTGTTTATAAAAAAATTCCTTGAGTTTAAATTTCGAGATATGTAAAGAGAAGCATTTTAAGCTAATAATTTTTTTTCAATATATACCAATTGGGGGGTGTAATTCTTGGGGGGTGGGTGTAATTCTTGGGGGGGGGTGTAATTCTTGGGGGGGGGGGGTGTAACCCCATGGGGGGTATAAGTCTTGGGGGGGTTATAGGAGTCAGCCCAAAAATCTAAGAATTATGTGTTATTAGCAAATTGTTTCAGCTTTCTGATGGTGTTATTTGTGTTATAGGTTACATGGAGAAGTTTCCCAATCAATTCAAGTTTTTGAGAGCGATTTTGTTCGATTTTGTGCTCTACCCATATTCTAATGTTTCATTTTAGTAAAACTGCGCAGTTTTACATTTACCGTTTGTTTAGCGCTCCTCATTTCAAATTGATGCTCAGGTTAATATTGCTACGGTAATATTGGCCAGCCAAATGGCAAGGTGCTTCAATGTAAAGCACCTTTTTCATGAATCCTTGTTCATGTAGCGAACTCCTAACCTTGTTCATGTAGAAACAAGACTAAAATGCTACAGCATAAGAAGCTTATGAATTTGTAATCATCAAAAAGATATAGACAAGTTGTAACACAATCGTAATTTAGTTTGATTTGAATTGTGATAAATTGTAACATGTCCATTTCATTGGTATTGTCCACCTAAAAACTTCACTTCATTCATAAGCAGGCGGCAATTTATGGCAGAAACCAGTAGAATAATCCAATTTATCTTCAATTTTTGCTTGATTTTTTAATAAATTTTTCAAGTTTATTTTTAAATAAAATTTTTGGATTAATTTTTGAACCCTAGATCACAAATAGAAGAAATAAATGATCAATGCACAATAAAAATCGAGCATATTTCGAATGCTTGCAAAACTGAAGTTTACCTTCAATTTGATTACAATGCTGTTAATTTTTCTATATCTTAAAGATAAATTTTAGTTTTATTATATTTAAAAAATTCAACAATTTTTTTTTCGATGTATATTTATTACTATTGAATTTTTACTTTTTTTGTAATTTACTTTTTTTATTAAATTTTAAATTTAATAAAAAATCACAATCAAAATCATTTATCACAATTCAAATCAAACTAAATTACGATTGTGTTACAACTTGTCTATATCTTTTTGATGATCACAAATTCATAAGCTTTACAAGACTAAAATGCTACAGCATGAGCCGCTTATGAATTGTCAATCATCAAAAAGAACTAGACAAGGTGTGACAAAATCGAGATAAATTTTGATTTAAATTTTAAACTATTTTGAGCAAAAATTTTAACAGGTTCATCTACAAAATCCACTGATCATTCATAAGCAGGCGGCAATTTATGGCAGGAACCCTGTCACTTGGATTATTCTAGTTTTCGTTTTGTCTTTGATTTTTGTTTAAATGATGTTATTTGTGAACTTTCCTAAATCATTTTTTAGCCTCTTACAGAAAAAACATGTCAAAGTTGAAGCATGATTCAGATTAAAATAAAAAAATGATCATATTGCAAATGCCAGCTACATTTAACTTTACTTTAGCTAATTTCAATTTAATTTTAATTTTGTTTGTTTTATTTTGTTACGCCTCATTTAGTAAACCTATAATGTCATCATGAGCATTTAATTACATTTTAACATATTTTATTATTTCACTAGTTATATATTCTATTTTATCTTTCACTAATTTTTGTCCTCTTTGTGCCAAAATTGCCGCCTGCTTATGAATGATCAGTGGATTTTGTAGATGAACCTGTTAAAATTTTTGCTCAAAATAGTTTAAAATTTAAATCAAAATTTATCTCGATTTTGTCACACCTTGTCTAGTTCTTTTTGATGATTGACAATTCATAAGCGGCTCATGCTGTAACATTTTAGTCTTGTCTAGATCTTGGCCATGTAGAAGACATATTTATTTGCCACATGAACAAGGCTTCAAACAGTCATTGGGGAAAAAGCCATCGCTTGGTTTTTTTGTTTGGTAGGTATTTTTCCATGATCCATGAAGCTCAAACCTATTGCACCTCAAACCAACCATCCAAAAACTCGATAACTAGGCTGCTGCCGTGCCCTAGGACATTCATAAAACAACATCAAAAAGACTAAACTGCTATTGCAAAATAAGTTTAATTTTCAATCATCAAAAAGTTTATTGCGTCCTATAGATCGTCCTTGGCCATTCCTCTAGATTACATAAGCCTAAAGACCTATTGCATGCTTGCTAACCTGAGCATCAGTTTAGAAAAATCTGCGCAGTTTTACTAAAATGAAACATTCGCAAAATGGGTAGAGCACAAAATTGGACAAAATCGCACGCAAAAACCTGAATTGATTGAGAAATTTCTCCACGTAACCTGTAACACAAATAACACCATTAGAAAGCTAAAACAATTTGCTAAAACACGTAATTCTTAAATTTTTGACCGCGGCGCGCCCCGAAGGGCCGCTCCGCGGTCTATAGAGGTTACTCAATTTTTGTCCTCATATATATGTATAATATAACTGGTACCATCGGCAAGCCAATTGTGGGTCTCTTTTCTCCAAATTTTGTAATTGCCTCGTGCAAAAAATCAAGGAAATACATCTACTACTAGTGGAATCTGCTGCTTGGACAGTTGCATTTTGTTTTTGGCATGCAGTTCAGTGTCTCTTTCCATGCGCGCCAAAAACAAAATACAGATGACGCAGCAGATTCCACTAGTAGTAGATGTATTTCCTTGACTTTTTGCTCGAGGCAATTACAAAATTTGGAGAAAAGAGACCCACAATTGGCTTGCCGATGGTACCAGTTATTTCTTCCACTTTTAATATAGTATAAAATGTATATATAAAAATTTTTTTTAAATGTATGAAAAATAAATAAATAAAAATAAACTCATTGAAAAAATATAACAAACATAAAAGAATCGAAAATATATTAGGATATTAATGGATAAAAAAATAAAATATAAATAAAAACATAATGATTCAAAAAATATAACAAAAAGAAAAAATTCGAAAATCAAAAATACAATTTAAATTTATTGGCAAACTAACATATTTTTGTGAAATTTTCATGATATATGCTTAGGGCAATCGATTTTTGGAGAAAAGAGCTCTAATTTTGACCTGCCGATGGTACCAGTTGTTTTTTCAACTTAAAGTTTCAAAAATAAAAATGATTGCCTTAAAAGAATTCGAACCTCTCAGTTTCACCCAGCCGTTTAATCGCATAGACCACTACACCACGGATGCACATACATAGCTGCATAACTGAAGACTTATGAACAAAAGTCAATACATGAGGCCCAAGGACCCGGGGAAGGGTTGTGGGGGAAGAAATGAATACCTACTATCGTCCATTGAATAGATGCGGAGAAGAAGGAGAAGGAGAAGAAGGAGAAGGAGGAGTTCGGACAAATGGTTTTTTGCATTTTTCACCCTAAAATCAAACGTTTTACGAAAAACTCAAAAGATAAACTATAGTCAATTCGATGTTGCTCTTTCCAATGGTGAAAGAATTAGAGCGATTGGAGCCTTCTGTGACGAGCAATCGCCTTATCAAATTTAAGATCTAGCAATAACCCTCAAAACATACACCTGGGTCGAAAAGAGGGTATATCTGGTACCATCGGCAGGCCAAATGTGGATCTCTTTTCTCCAAAATTTGCAAATGTCTTGAGTAAAAAGTCAAGGAAATACAATTTCTACTAGTAGAATCTGCTGCTTGGACAGTTGCATTTTGTTTTTGGCGCGCAGTTTAGTGTCTCTTTCCATGCGCGCCCAAAAACAAAATGCAGATGACGCAGCAGATTCTACTAGTAGAAATTGTATTTCCTTGACTTTTTACTCAAGACATTTGCAAATTTTGGAGAAAAGAGATCCACATTTGGCCTGCCGATGGTACCAGATATTTCTTCTACTTTTAATATAGTATAAAATGTATAAATTCAAATTTTATATTGTTAGTTATATATTCAATTTAAATTTTATTCTATATATAAAAAATAATAAATAAAAAAACTTGTTCAAAAATATATCAAAAAGAAATTATTTAAAATCGAAATACAATTCAAATGTATTGGCTACTAATTTTTGAGAAACAAAAAGAAGTTTCGAAAATGAATTACAATGCTAATTTATTGACAAACTAAAATATTTTTGGAAAAATTTTCTTGGCGCATACTTAGGTTAATCGATTTTTAGGAGAAAAGAGCTTTACTTGTGACCTGCCAATGGTAGCAGTTTAAATACACAAAAATACACAAAAATAAAAAAAGTAGTGCCTGAGAAGGATTCAAACCTACGAGATTCATTCAGCTGGCACACCACTACACCACTACACCACTGATGCATATGCCTCCTTCAATTTACTGAAGAGTTATGAAGAAAAAATAGATGTGGCCTAGGGACCCGGGGAGGGGGGGGGGGGGGGTGGGGGAAGAAATGAATACCTACTATCGTCCATTGAATAGATGCGGAGGAGAAGAAGAAGAAGAAGAAGAAGAAGAAGGAGAAGGAGTTCGGACAAATGGTTTTAAGGGAATTTCTCTTGTATTCTGTCATTTTTGGGCGATTTCTCGCGAGTTTTGGTTAATTTGCAGATGCTCTTTCTATTGCAACAAAAATCAGAGCAAATGGAGCTTCCTGTGAAGAGCAAGAGCCTTATCAAAATTAAGATCTAGCAATAACCTTCAAAACGTACACCTGGGTCGAAAAGAGGGGCTGGGCGCTGACGGTTCGCCTTGCTCCCTCGCGCCAGCCCAATATGTTTCTGGAAATGCTGGCCCCGGGCGAATTCTCAACGGATTTGGACAAACTTTTTTTTTCCTGAAAGGTAATGCTATTTTAGGAAGATCTGGAGGGGTAGACCCGGAATTTGAGCATTTGAAACATTACTTTTTTGGGTAGAAAGGTTGAAAAATGGGGTATGCTGTAAAAGGCTCAATTCTCAACGGATTTTGACAAACTTTTTTTTCCCTGAAAGGTAATAATATTTTAGGAAGATCTAGAGGGGTGGAACTGGTCCCATAGCATTTGAAACATTACTTTTTTGGGTAGAACGTTTGAAAAATGGAGTATGTTGAGAAATAGCGAATTCTCAACGGATTTGGACAAACTTTTTTTTTGCTGGAAGGTAATAACATTTTAGGAAGATCTAGAGGGGTGGAACTGTTCCCGGAGCATTTGAAACATTACTTTTTTGGGTAGAAAGATTGAAAAATGGGGTATGTTGAGAAATAGCGAATTCTCAACAGATTTGGACAAACTTTTTTTTTGCTGAAAGGTAATAACACTTTAGGAAGATCTGGAGGGGTGGAACTGGTCCCAAAGCATTTGAAACATTACTTTTTTGGGTAGAAAGTTGGAAAATTGCAATATACGGTTTTTGCACTGTAGTACCTGAAGTCTTGAGAATTGCACAGAAGACTTGATTTTTTTGTTCACTAGTCTTATATGTCGATTTTTAATCTGTGCTTACTTTTGAAATTGGTTGACAAAACACATACTTGATTTTTGAGTTAAAAGGATCATATAAAGGATGCGCTCCGCGGTCACCTTTTGCGCTTTGCGCCATATACTTGTTGAATTTTGCTTTTGTTCAAAAATGAGCACACTTCAAAGTTGGAGATGTCAAGTTTTTTCACATTTTTTGTTGGTTTTTGAAATATTTCTAAAATTCAAAGCCCTAAATCAAAATTTCACGATTTTCGCCCTCTAGATCTCTTTTCAAGCTTTCGATTGATGTATATATGTCCATAGTTTTAACCAATATCCAAGGCGCTGAACCTCGTCACACGCGACCAGCCAAAAACTCGATCACCCATTCATAACTAGGGCGCTGTCGCGCCCTAGGATAGCTGTAGCATTTTAGTCTTGTCTATATCTTGTTTATGTGGAAGGCAGTTTTTTTAATTTTCCCACATTAACAAGGCTACGAGTTCGCCACATGAACAAGACTTCAAGAAAATGATGATTTACATTGAGCCACCCTTAGCGCATGAGAAATATGTAGAGTAACCTGAGCATCAATTTAAAGATGGGGAGGGGAACTTATTAACGGAACACGTAAAACTGCGCAGTTTGGCTTCTTTGAAACATAGGCAAAGTGGGTAGAGCACAAACCTTGACAAAATGTCATCCACAAATCTGAATTGATTGGGAAAGTTCTCCAGGAAACCTATGACAAAAATAACACCATTAGAAAGCTTAAACAATTTGCCAAAACAAGTAATTCTTAGATTTTCGAATTTCGCTTTTGTTCTAAAATGGGAACACTTCAAATTTGGAGATGTCATTTTTTATGCCATTGTTTGAAAGTTTTTTCAAAATTTCTAAAATACCAGGGCCAAAATCAAAATTTCACGATTTTTCTCATCGAGATCTCAACTAGAGCTTTCGATTGATATATATATATATGTCCTAGGTTTCGACCAATACCCGAGGAGCTCAAACTCGGGACATGAAAATCCAAAAAACTTGATCACCCATTCATAACGAATGGCGCTGTCGCGCCCTAGGAAAAATTAAAAAATGTCTTCCACATGAACAAGATATAGACAATAATAAAATGCTACAGCATGAGAAGCTTATGAATTTTCGATCATAAAAAAGAAATAGACAAGTAGTCGTGATTTATTTTGAATTGAATTGAGCATAAATTTTAACATGATCATTTCATTGATATTGTCCATCTAAAAACTCTATGGGTCATTCATAAGCAGGCGGCAATTTTGGCACAAAAAGCACAAAAACTTTAGAAAAAGTAATCAAAAAGAAAATAACAAAAAAGTAAAAAAAACAATGGAATACCATAAAATTAAATAGAAAAAAAATTGTCGAATTTTTTTAGATATAATAAAAATAATATAGTAGAAAATTAACAATGTCAAAATCAAAGTGAAACTAGCTAGGTAAAATTTATCATTGCAGGCATTTGCAATATGATCCATCTTTATTACGAATCATGCTTCAATTTGGGCACGTATTTCTTTATTTGAGGCCTAAAAAGTACTAAATTTCAAAAATTAATCTAAAAATGTTAATTAAAAAAGTCACGACTGTGTTACTACTTGTCTACTTCTTTTTGATGATCGAAAATTCATAAGCTTCTCATGCTGTAGCATTTTATTCTTGTTGTGTCAAATCAACTTAATTTCCTCAGCTCAAACTGCAACCCCAGTTTGGCTCGATCTTAAATTCATAAGCTCAGCTTTACCTTTCTTACCACCACGCGGCTACGGCCCGTACGCTTTGCCTAGCACGCTTCACTTTGCTCCAGGGAACTCGCACCCAAGTCCTACGGCCTTCGAAGCTCTGGCTGCGATGCATTTCGCAGCAAGCGGCCTGTGGCCGCGCAAGAATCTAGTATTCAACTCAATTTTACTGCGCAACTATTGATTTTAGCCCATATGATGCCGTGACAGAGATAACTTTTCAAAGAATAATGTAGACACAAGACAGTACGTGAGCAAGATATCTTAAGGAGGAGTTATGGTTGCTTTCTTAATTGCGGCCGAAATTAAATCAGTGCAGTTGCTGGCCTTCAAAAGTCCACGAAACAAATATACAGATTGGGCGATTGCGCAGTCAATTTTTTCACGAATAGGCAAGAAATCGGGTCCATCTTTTGCTCCAACGTCATTGCCCGTATGATATGAACTTCTAGTCCATGTAGAACGTGCCAATCGTAGTGGCCTTGCATGATAATAATCAAACATTGCATTCGCCGTTTCTATGATCAAATCCGCCCTGCATCGAAAAATTGCTCTGCATTCATTCCCCAAGCTTTTGTTCATCTTTTTCTGCTGACTTAGCTTCAGCATTATTGGTGTGACAGGTTCGATTAGTAGTTTTAGGACGACGAATGGTAGACGGGCGGCTCGCGTGTGTGCTTCTAAATGTTTGGGAGGAAGTGCTGGAAAGTTCCTGACCAATGAGTTGTTCCACAGGGTCTCGTTCTGCTTCAATAGTTCAGTTACTGACATTGACATAGAATTCATTGTACGATTGCTTTGGAAAAATTTGAAATAGTTTTTAAAAGTCATCTGCATGTCCTCGATGAGAGCGAGATGAGCATCAATGATTTTGTTAACTTCTTTAATATTTTGCACGGTATCATTCGCTTTTTCTCTTGCGTATTTTTCGGTACCAGGGGCATGTAAATCGCAAATCAGGATAGCTAATTATGCCTTATTGGAAATAGTCACCCAGCCTCTTCCCAAACTCCCAGAGCCAGGAACAGCTAGCAAACAGCTATTGGAGGAAAACCACCAAAAATGGGCTCATAGCCTGGTTTAAAAAGTT
>JASANA010005049.1:0-11332 GCA_030248095.1 Ptycholaimellus sp. GST1_10
ACTCAGGAAAGAACAGCTGCACAAAGTTCTATTATTATTTACCTTCTCAAAACAATTCATTATCTGCTTTTGAATTGACAGGTGACAGGTTTAAATTGACAGTTATGGTATCTCAAACCTGATGAAGGGCCAACTGCGGGAGTACCTGAAGATGGAGTGTCTGGTGGTGGAGAGCAAGGAGTTTAAAATAAAGAAGGTAAAGCGCGTCAGTCCATCTCAAGCCTTCTGTTTATGTTTGTTTTATTTGTCAACCAGTAGAATGGGAACAAACAGCATAAACATCACTACATGCTGAACAAGAGAAGAGTAACTTGAAATTTTCAAACAAAGAAGTGTATGGAAAAAGGCAAAGAAGCGGCTGGGCGGCGTGCTCAATGGCTAGAGGCCACATGACCGCACAGAATCAGCAAATCGCTCCTGGGAACTCCAGATGACGGGCTCCGGCAACCCATTCCACATGCTCACAACACGCTGTGGCCATGTCCTTGCGAGCATCGCCCTCGCCCTACATACATATACATATATATATATATATATATATATACATATATATATATATATATACATATATATATATATATATATATATATATATATATATATATATAGTTGACTCTTTCCAAAATGTAAGCACAGTAGTGATTTATTCACATGAAATTTAGACGTTTCGAAGTATAACCTTCATCCTCAGTAACAATAGATTTCTGACACTTGTCAGAACAAACACAATAATAACTATTAAAAAAGTTAAAGATAGACATTTAAAACCAAATATGATTCCAAGGTATTTTAGTGTGCTGTATTAGGACGTAGTAGTGGTAGAACACCATTTGGAATGTCATGCTGTCTTTGTACATTGGTTAGGTCAACAATCACTCTAGTTTCATTCATTTTGATGCATAGGGCCTCTGCTGCTTTGCGTTCATGTTGCTGGTTACACTTATGTATTACCTTAGCGGAGTCCTTTCAGGCGTTTTATGATTGATTGAGTGAAGAGGGCTAAAAAAAAGTACAGATAAAAAATGTGCCAAGTAAATTGAAAGTGTATGCTAATGCCAAAATCACCGCTCCGCGGTCACCTATTGCACTTTGCGACATGTACTTGTTGTATAAATAACACTATATCTACTGCTTGGGTGGTCTATACCAAGTTGGTTGGGGCTTGTATTCAGTGGTTCCCAAAACAGAAATTAACTCTAGACAAAATGCCCCACAGACATCAGAGTAGTGGAGATAATATTGTTTCTGAAACTGTTTTTGATTTTCAGAAGTATTCGTTCTATATGTTAGTAGGTAGATCTGGATGGGTATACCTGGAAACTACTTGAAAACCACAGAACCAAAACCTCTTTTAACGAATTTAAATAACAAGCACAACCTGTAAATCTTCGCAATTTTTATTATTATATGATTTGAATCAAAAATACATATGATATTGAGATTTGCAGATATCCTCAGCCCGGGAAGCAGGAAGCACAAGAACAAGCTTTTGATTGTACCCATTTTTTGCTTTAAAATCTTTGCCACTCATTGTTGTGTCGAATAGAATTAATATCCTCCACTTTAACTGCAGCATCAACATCCCTACATCAATTCATGAAGATTTTAAACCGCGGGCAAATTCTCAGCGGATATGTACAAACTTTTGTTTCCTGAAAGGAAATAATATGTAAGAAAGATCTGACGAAGTGAAATCGGTCTCAAAGCAGTCGAGACATTAATGTTTTTGAGTTGAGTAGAAATGCTGAAAAATTGCAATATAGTGTTTGCGCTCTAGCACCCATAGTCTTGAGCATTGCACACAAGTTTAGTTTTGATTCACAAGTGCTATACAGATTGGTTTTGATAAAATTAAAAAATTAGATAAAACGATAAATCTCTTGTTCAAACTAGTTGCAGTCTGTGTTCAATAGTGAACCGATTTGTGAGCTAGGGTGGAATCGGCTTCCGTTTTATCTAGATTTACATAAGTTTATCAAAAAAACTTATCGAGCATGCCGACCTGATTTGCCAAATCCTTGCTTTGAGCTAGTCAATCTTGTTATTTGGTTTTTAAGTGGTACTTGAAACCACGGTGGCTTGCGTCCGTCAAAAGGATCGGTATCTCTTGTTGCATATTGCTAAGATTTGGACAGGCAGTGTGATGATCTGCACGTGTCCAGATCTTAGGCGAGCATAGAGCAGAAGATTCTGAATTGAACTCAGACTGTTGCTTTCATGCTGACCGATTCTGCCGACAAAACTTCGATTTGTTTGTCTGTTGTAAGACATACAACATCCATCAGGCTCAGTGCAAGGCAGGAGGTAAACTAAGTTTCTTCGATTTGCAGCTGGTCTCGGGTGAAACAGTTGTCGCTAGCTTTTTGTAGCGACTTCCGTCCTTGAAAGGAAAGTTCCGACAAGGATCTTACCTGTCCTTGATCCCAGCAGTTTGCATATTGCAGTCTACGAACCGGATGCGAAGGAAGTAGGCCAGAGTTGTCTTGTATTGGGAGAGGGAGCGAGCGGAAAATCTAGAAGGTTCTTCTAGGACATCCTGCTGCCGGGGCAGTTTTGACATGCTAAGAATCAGAAAGGCACCGCTTGCAAACCGGTGAGCACAGACACTGCCGTCTTTGAAGGGGGGGCCTGCGGGCGGGCGTTTCAGCACAGTCATTTGCTAGGGTAACTGCGCGTGGGACTGGCTAGGTCGACTTGGCCTAGAGAACCTCTATATGGTTTTCTTTCCTTTTCTTTTTGTGTCATTTGCTGTACTTGATCAACCAATAGACAGCATGCTGCCGTAGTTTTCTCACACTACTCTGCTGAGAAGCTGAGTTTCCAACACAAGTCATTTGTTGAGTCTATGGCTCACAACAACCATTTTAGTGTATGAAATCCAAAAATCTGAATGCTTCATAAAACCATCCACTGTGGGCCACAGAAACCATATTATGAGCACCCGCTTTAGGACATAGTACAAAATTAATTGCTTTTTAATATTCAGTCATAAAAATAGGGGGTCAGAAAAAAAAGAGACATCGCTCTCTCATAAATTCTCAATTCTCTCAAAAAGGCTGTCTTTTAAATTCGCCTTTTTAAGGTCGCCTTTTAAATTCGAGAACTCAAAGTTTGATATTAATTTTGTTGTTCCAAATGCGACATGCGTGATGTAACAAAATGCATTATGATGCACAAACATAGAAAATTAGCAAATGCATGTTTCTAAAATCATTCATTGTTCCTTATTATACTGTAAGATTTACGTGCACCAAACAAAACAACTAAATAAACCATTGAGTTCATTTGAAGCATCTATTTTTGACTGCAGAGTGGCCCGAAGGGCTGCTCCACGGTCTATAGAGGTTACTAAATTTTTGTCCTCATATATGTGTATATATATACATAGAGTATCTGGAAATGCTGTCCCCAGGCGAATTCTCAACGGATCTTGACAAACTTTTTTTGTCCTGAAAGGTAATGCTATTTTAGGAAGATCTGGAGGGGTGGAACCGGTTTCCGTGCATTTGAAACATTACTTTTTTGGGTAGAAAGGTTGAAAATTTGGGTATGCTGTAAAAGGCTCAATTCTCAACGGATTTTGACAAACTTTTTTTTCCTGAAAGGTAATAAAATTTTAGGAAGATCTGGATGGGTGGAACAAGTCCCGGGGCATTTGAAACATTACTTTTTTGGGTAGAAAGGTTGAAAAATGGGGTATGTTGAGAAATGGCAAATTCTCAACAGATCTTGACAAACTTTTTTTTTGCTTAAAGGTAATAAAATTTTAGGAAAATCTGGAGGGTTGGAACTGGTCCCGGAGCATTTGAAACATTACTTTTCTGGGTACAAAGTTGGAAAATTGCTAAATACAGTTTTTGTGCTGTAATAACTGAAATCTTGAGAATTGCTCAGAAGACTTGATTTTTTTGTGCACAAGTTATTTATGTTGATTCTAAATCTATGAAATTGGTTGAGAAACCACAGACTTGCCTATTTGAGTGACAAAATTTCATATATAGGATGAGCTCCGCGGTCCCCTATTGCGCCTTGCGCCATATACTCGTTGTTTATCTTTTTTGATGGTTTAGAATACTGATTTAGAACCATGCTGTTTTTTGACCGCGGAGCGGCCCGAAGGGCTGCTCCGCGGTCTGTAGAGGTTACTCAACTTTTGTCCTCATGCGTATATATATATGTATATCTGGAAATGCTGGCCGCGGGCGAATTCTCAACGGATTTGGACAAACTTTTTTTTTCCTGAAAGGTAATGCTATTTTAGGAAGATCTGGAGGGGTAGACCCGGTTTTTGAGCAATTGAAACATTACTTTTTTGGGTAGAAAAACTTGAAAATCACAATATAAGTTTTTCCGCTGTAGCTCCTGTAATCTTGAGAATTGCACAGACAACTTGAGTTTTTTTGTTCACAAGTCTCATATAACGATTCCAAATCTGTGCTTACTTTTGAAAATAATTGAGAAACCACAGACTTTCCCTCTTGAGTGACAAACTTTCGCGCATGACAATAGCATCAATAATTAGTAGCAGCTGAACGGCTGATAATTGAACAGAACACTTGAGTTTTTTTGTTCACAAGTCGTATATAAGGATTCCAAATCTGTGCTTACTTTTGAAAATGGTTGAGAAACCACAGACCTTCCCTCTTGAGTGACAAACTTTTGCACATGACAATAGCATCAATAATTAGTAGCAGCTGAACGGCTGATAATTGAACAGAACCCTTGAGTTTTTTTGTTCACAAGTCGTATATAACGATTCCAAATCTGTGCTTACTTTTGAAAATTGTTGAGAAACCACAGACTTGCCCTCTTGAGTGACAAACTTTCACGCATGACAATAGCATCAATAATTAGTAGCAACTGAACGGCTGATAATTGAACAAAACACTTGTTTTTTTGTTCACAAGTCGTATATAACGATTCCAAATCTGTGCTTACTTTTGAAAATGGTTGTGAAACCACAGACTTGCTCTCTTGAGTGACAAAATTTCATGCATGACAATAGCAGCAGCTGAACGGCTGATAATTGAACAGAAGACTTTGGTTTTTGATTCACAAGTTGTATATAACGATTCCAAATCTGTGCTTACTTTTGAAAATGGTTGAGAAACCACAGACTTTTCCTTTTGAGATGCAATGTTCACCCTCACAGCAGAAATTTTCCTTAATTTATGGATTTTGCTACATGTGAAGGTGTAAGCGCTCCGCGGTCACCTATTGCGCTTTGCGCCATATACTTGTTTTGCTTTGTCTTTTTGTTTATTGTTACTCGTCTTTTATGTTTCTAAGAGTTATTTTGATTGCTTTTGATTTGCTGTTCCGTATGTTAAAAGGAGTTTGCTTGACACTATGTATATACAGTTCAATGGACTTAGGTGCATGTTCGTTTGCTCATGCACGCTGGAATGAGCTGATCTACCATTCGTTCTGCACTTCTTGGATAACATGACAAAGAATGGAAATATAATCAATAGTGTGAATAATAATAAGTCCTAACTTTCAAACAATCAGTCCAATAAGTTTCTAATAACATATATTTATGTCCACTAATTTTAATGTATTTTACTCCCAAAGTAAAAAGACCAGAATTCAACCGAGCCATCCCCAACCCTCATTGCCTTACATGCTGTCAGCTGCACTACTAGAGCGGCTTAGGGGGTGGGGTGGGTTTCTCTTCTCTCTTCAAGACCAACTTAGCCCAGCCCTAGCATACTGGGAGGGCTGCGAGAGAAACATGGGGCTCACTGAATGTCCGCCTCTTCTCTCCTTTGCGGGACTCATAATTGTTCTATCTTCCCCTTCAGCTCTTAGCAACTAAATAGTCTCATATGAATATCGTTGCTCAGGCTTTTGAATTGCCCAATTATTAAACTGTTGATTTGTATGTTTTTGATTAGATATAAATCTGACACCAAGGACACACTTTGCTAAACAAGACAGTCACCCAAGGACAGGTCATTCTAATAACCACTAAGACGGCCTTTTTGAGAGACTTGAGAATTTATGAGAGAGCGATGTCTCTTTTTTTCTGACCCCCTATTTTTATGACTGAATATTAAAAAGCAATTAATTTTGTACTATGTCCTAAAGCGGGTGCTCATAATATGGTTTCTGTGGCCCACAGTGGATGGTTTTATGAAGCATTCAGATTTCTGGATTTCATACACTAAAATGGTTGTTGTGAGCCATAGACTCAACAAATGACTTGTGTTGGAAACTCAGCTTCTCAGCAGAGTAGTGTGAGAAAACTACGGCAGCATGCTGTCTATTGGTTGATCAAGTACAGCAAATGACACAAAAAGAAAAGGAAAGAAAACCATATAGAGGTTCTCTAGGCCAAGTCGACCTAGCCAGTCCCACGCGCAGTTACCCTAGCAAATGACTGTGCTGAAACGCCCACCCGCAGGCCGGTTGTAAGCTAATGGTTTGTAGGATTTGATTAGGTACCTTTGTTCCCCATTGTCCAGTTGCTTCTGGGTTTCCATCCTAAGGATTAGTATGGGGAGTCCTTCCTGGGGTTTTGGTCCTAGTTTCCTCTCGAATACTTCCGTGTCCTGATCTATGGTTGCCCATCCCTTTATTTTGTCCCTCCTCTCCTTCCCTTCTTCCAAGGTGACTGCTACTTGTCCCCGTATTCGGATGACAAATGAGGAATTTGGCTTACTGGAAGCTGCGTTTCTGGTCTCTTCCTTACGGACGATGAGGGCTGGGGTGCAGTAGTATCGTCCTGGTGCCGTAGGCAGTGTTATCCTGGTGGGTTCCCATCCGGCAGCTCCAACTTGCTCTCGGATTCCCCAAACACCTACTTCTTCTTTCCCTTGAGCTTGATAACGAAGGGGAACTCTGAGAGCCGAGAGGATGCTGGCCCTACGGTCGGTCACAGCAAGAGGAAGTGCGTAAAAGGGTTGTTGGGTATACCCCGATCCTGGCAGCCGATCGGGCGGGGGCATTTCCTTCCACTGGAGGTCGAATCCTCCTCTGGCGTCGACTGGACTGAGGGTGGCAATACTGGGTGGCATGGTTGGCTAGGCTCTGGGCCTGCGGCATTCCATCACCCGAGGGTGTAGGTTTGCACTACTACTGGTGTATATACCTACATGTCCTTAGTGGCTGACCTAGCTTAGGTGGCGGGGGACCGGTGGCGTCATCTCGGGAGGCGACGTTGTTGGTGCCATTGGTCCCTCCTCTTCCATGTCTGGTTTTTGTTCTGTGGTTGCCCAGTCTAGAGATGTATTATTTAATTGGAGATAAAGTCAATTCATCTGGGTCGCGTGGTAGATCGCCAATATCTGATTGGGTTCCCACGTGGCGGCTAGGCTAGGAGCGGACGGAAGGTTGGAGGATATGGCTATGCTCCTGCACTTCCGCATCTTGGGGCATCTCTTAGCCGCTTCCGCCATCTGCTCTAACCCATCCCGGACTATTCCTTCCTCCCCTAATGTGGGGCTGAGTCTCAGTGTCATCGCCATCAATCCCCTTGTCTTGACCTTAGTGGCGACGACAGTGGCTATCGTCAGGGAGCGCCCCCTGGGTGGGATCGGAAGGATTAAGATGGGGTTGGTTCCTAGTGTGACACTGGGTGCCTGGAGGTTGGGAATGGAAACAGAGATTGTGAGATCTTCCGGTTCCACCTCGAAGTCTATCATCATCAATGGCTCCTTCCTCCACCAGTCGATCAGGGCAGTTTTGACCACCCTGGCTTCCTCGTAGGTGGCTCTGGCCAGAGTCCCCAAGGCCATGGGTACATCCCGGAAGTGGATATGTCCTGGGGAGGTTCTCCTAGTAATCCTAATTCCTGGTGATGTCCTCCAATGCTCTAGCAGTGTTCTGTCACCTATCCTCAGGTATGTGATGTTCTTAAGTCCTAGGCCTTCGAAGGAGGATTTCACTATTTCCGCGTGACAAGGTCCCTGGCCTTCCTCCCATTCGCGCCTAGCTTCCGCTTTCTCCCACTCCTGTTCTGATAGCGTAGCAAGGTTCCGCCGCCCAGACTACATACTCTTGTCTGAAGGAATGCAAAGCGGTAGCGTAGGGAGTGGGGCCATTCTATTCGAAGACTCCTTACCCAGCTTCCTTTCCCGCCGGGTACTCCTGCTAGGTCTTCTGTGACTGCCAATACTCCCGTTAGCTGGTTGGGGGATGGAGAGAGCACTAGTCTAGGATTCCAAAATCGTGGGCTCAGTTTTCAGACTCCTGCACAGCTAACCTCATCTCCCACGCGATGGGTGAGGGTGGGTCTCAATTGGAGTTGATCAGCTAGCAATTGTCTGGTGACAACGCAGCACTGCCTACATGGAGTGTAGGGGGTGATCCATCCCGTCTCTCCCTCCTCCGGGAGTTCCTGGTGGGAGCCTGGGGGAACTGAGGTGACTTTAATTTTCAGCGAGCTGCCTCGCCCTTCTCCCACGATTGTGGCTGAGTAGATTCCCGCCCTCAAGGCCCTTCTCATGGCTTTACCATACGTCACTGTTCCTCCAGAGGCTTCCTGGGCATTGTCCCCCACAAAGTCTTCCCACTCCATATAGCCTTGGAACGTCATATCCTCTAAGGCCCGCTTTGGGCTCACCTCTGAGGGTATGATGGGGTCCGGCAGGCAGGCGAGTAGGGCCAGATCCTCTGTCGATATGGGGTGGGGCGGGACCGATGAAGTGAGGCGTGGGTAGTGGGCTTTCGTGGCCTTCAGTGAAGCTACTAAGGCCTCCATCCTTTGTTCTTCTGTGGAGCTGTCTTTCTCCCTTTATACTCCTGCAGTGATGTGTCTGGGGAGAGGATGCACGTGTGGCATCATGGGGGCTCCCTCAGTTGAGGTGGCTCAGGGCGTCACCCTGTGCAAAGTGGGGGTGGTTGTTTGCCTCGCCTGAGTCAGTGTTTGTTGGAACCATAGGCCACTCTCAACTCTTCGATGGCTTGTGAAAATTGGCCGGAATGGAAGATGGGTATGGAGGGCAACCCGATTGTTGTTTTGGGTCCCTCGGTGGCCCAGTCCCGTCAGGCGGGATTGCTGGTGATGGACGAGCAGGGAGCGTTGGTGGATGTGGCGTTGCTGGAGGTGGGCGTGGGCTATCCGGTGGTCTTGGCGTATTTGTCTGGCGGTCGCCTCTTGCAGCTGCCCGCCCTTCTTCGCTTGCTTCTCCTTCAAGTTCGTTTTCCTCGCGTGTCCTTCATCCTGCTCTTCTCCTTCAGGTTTGTTTTCCTCGCTTGTCCTTCATCCCGCTCTTCATTGGCCTTTCTTCTGTAGTGTGGTTGCCTCGAATACTTCCACATCGGCATCTGTATGGGGAGCAACGACCTTTACGTAAGTCCGGAGGCTCTGAGCGGCATCTCTGCCAAGGCACATCAGAAGATGGGCTTCGTTCATGATTCCGCCAGTGGAATCGTTTTGCCGCTTCCTAACTTGTTCCGGGTAGCAACGACGGAGCAGAGGCGGAAGCACGGCCACCGAGCACTCAGGATAACGCTTCTTCCAGAAGAAAACACTCCCCCACTGCAAACCAAAATTCCGGTTGAGCCGGAGAGATCAGTGAAGTCCTACCATCTTGCGCAACTCTGGAACCAGGTCGAAGGGAGCTGGGGCGGCGGTACGGAAGAGGCTACAATGCCCAACCAGCAGAGCCAAATGCAAGGGCCGGATGTCCGCCCCCAGGAGGTGCTCTGGAGGAAACCACGAATACAACCACTTGACCGGAAGAGGAAGGAACCAGGATGCGCCGATAGTGAAGGAGAGCGTAGATCAGGCTGCGGAATTCATCCCCACCCCAGCAGACAATGACGACACCCAGCCCCATCGCCTCCTCGAGCAAGGTGGGTGGCAGGCTACTGACGGTCTGTCCGCCGACCAGGACGATCGCTTCCTTATCCTTACGAGCCCGAGGACCTTGCCAAACGGACACCTCACCGCGACCCTCGTGGCAACGAAGAACAAAGCAGCCATCAGGAATACTAGAGGGCTCGCTGGAGGGATAGAACAGGTCGAGGAGGAAAGTCTCGGCCTGGCTGCGGCTTGCAGCCATCCTTCACGCCTCCGCAACAGTATAAACCAGAAGCCAGACTGAATCTAACTCCCCACCTCCAACCACCCATAGACCACACCCCTAATCGATCCCAGACACACCATCTCCAGGCACTGGGCTACGCATAGCCTAATCGGAAGTCCCCCGTTTATCCAACACCACGAGAAAATGCCAAGTAGGAGAAGTAAAAATCAATGAAATCAGAAGGAGTCATGGTAGACAGGGTGAATCTGTGTCAGAAGCCATTGGCGAACGGCATTCTTACAATTGCCCGAGAAACCCCAATCAGCCCAACAGCCCATATCAAGGACACCACGCAGAAGAGCAAGCACCGCGCCCTTGGTCGCCACGTCGATGCTCTCCCCCAGCCCATCACAACTCAACTGCCATTGAGGCGTAGTCAGGCGGAGCTCGATGCGCTTGAGGCCATCCTTTTCGCCCATCTCAAAATCGAGCACCTTCCGAACCACCAACCAAAATACCTTAACCCAACCAGCTCCAGAACGAAGGCCTGGCCAAACTGACGCTTGGCAGACGCGTTGAGGAAGGCGAACACCGCCAGCAGGGACGAAGCGGAACCCGACGGCCCCGCGGCCTCTTCCGGAACCACTTCCTCCGGGGCCTCCTGTCCGTAGCCTACCGCTGGGGCAACCGCCATCTCGCCCATCACCGCCACCTGAAAGAGCCGACCCAGATCTGGGCGAAACCCAAAGCGAAGAAGAGGAACCAAGAATTGGCCCTTCCCACCCAGGTAAGCCTGCACGGGCGGAGGATAGATGCCCGGGGCTCCCCCGGAAGTCAGCTGGAACTCCAACGGAAGGAGCCCCAGCGGATAGAGCATCAGCAGCAGCCCCATCATCTGGACGCAGGAAGTCCAAAGGAAGTGCTACAAGAGACGGAAGTGGGTGAAACCAAAATAGCGGGACACCAAATCAAAACCCAGCAACCCGATGTTTCACCGACCACAAACAAGGTTGGATTAACCAGCCCCACTAATACATAGTGGTTATCCGACACCCATGAAAATTCCACAGGACTATGGAGAACTGGGAAAAAACCCAGCCAGATGGCGATTCCCTGATGTTTCACCCGGCACCCCACCCAGAAGGATGAGGTTTCACCGGGTACATAAAGGAACCAGGGAGTGGGAATCCACCAATCAAAGTTGGAGAAGCCGGATCAGTCAAAACCCAGAAATTCAGAAAGCAACCCCATCCGGGAGGAGGTCGTGGTATGAGGCAGGGGACTTCAGAAAGCGACCCCAGTCCATGCGGTCGAGTACAGTTTTCAAGATACGCAACGGGAACGAGTAGAGGAGACAT
>JASANA010005050.1:0-13658 GCA_030248095.1 Ptycholaimellus sp. GST1_10
GGCGGGAAGAGCAGCATCATTCCCTTCGCTTTTTGCGTTTGCCCTTGGGGCAGAGGCGGCGGGAAGAATGGCATCTCTTCCTTCGCTTTTTGCGCATGCCCTTGGGGCAGAGGCAGCAGGAAAGGAGTTGCTTGCTCTCAGCAGAAGAAGAGCAGTGGGCCTGGGAGGCGGTGTGGAGGTGGGCCGGCGGAGTAGCAGACAGGACTGGTTTGCTTTTTGGTTTTGGAAGGCTTGGGAGGGAGGGGGCGCGGCTGTCGCGGAGCGGGATGACAGTTGGGGGGATGAGTGGGAGAGGGTGGAGAAGAGAGGGGGGACGAAGAGAGGGGTGGGGGTATGGTGGTGGGGCGTGGGGGGACAAATGGGGCAGGGAATGGCCGAGGCCATGGGGGAGGTTGCTGGTCCTGCTGGCATGTGCTAGACCGGCGAGGACTAGGGCGGCAGCAGAGCGCTCTGCACATTGCGCGGATGGAGCTGTGGGCGCTGTGGACGGCGTTGCTGTCACTGGAGGCGGTATTGCCTAGAGGGGCCAGACTCGATGGCATTGCAGCAGTTGCGTTAAGCACTTTATTTTTTCCAATTTTCGAGCTGGCGAGCACACTGGATTTTCGAGCTGGCGAGCACACTGACTGAGAATTTTCGAGCTGGCGAGCACACTGTGCTGGCGAGCACACTGCTGGCGAGCACACTGAGCTGGCGAGCACACTGAGCTGGCGAGCACACTGCCTGCACCTCCTCCACACTCCACAGCTCACCAAGGCCGTCCCTCAGCGAAGATGCTCTCTCTGTTACCCTCCTGCTCTCCTTACAGGAAACATAAGGAGAGCGAGAAGAAATGAGAGTGCCTGTCCCGCAAGCATCTCTGCGGCTTTGATCTAAGAGAGGCTGGAACGGATCCTGCAAAAGCTAGAGCTGAACCTGGATCAGCCTGTCCAACTACTGCGACCTTAGCAACTGCCTCACCTACTGGACATCAGGGGATCTGACTGAGAGGCTGGAGTGGTGCTTATTCGGGCAGGCAGTCAAGGTGTTGCCTTTGCCTGCTATCAGCGCCGCCCTCCAGCTCATCATGGACTAGGACAGCAAATCCTCCAGTCCTCACCCATTACTTCCTCATCTCCTACGTCTCCTCTACACCAGGACGAAAGCAGCTGAATCTAATCAGTCGGTTTGCTCCACAAGGACTTGACTTTGTCTTCAACTGCCTAGTGATGAAGAAGCTCCCCCTGGAGGACAGGATAATCTGCAGCTCTGGCTTCTACTACATGACGCAGTGCTTCCTAGCCAAGAAGCAGGCCGATGACAACCCCAGCTTCAGCCTCCAGAATGTCATCAAGGACTAACAGTCTGCCAATGCCGCTGCAGTTAATGCCAACCTGGCCCAGCCGGAGATCGAGCTGGCCTACCTGGCCTTCCCCTGCATCTGATGCCACTTTGCTCTCAGCACCAGCATCCACGCTGCCTGCTGCTCCAGAAGTCTGGGCGCTGGCCTAGCAATGCAGAACCGATGGCATCAGCAGTCCCATGGTCCTGCAGTGGCCAAGACGTGGTTGCCCACCCCTCTGTCCGCAGTTTCTGCTGTGCCCTCTTCAGCCCAGGCCTCTCCAGCTGCCAGCAAAGGTCAGTAGCCTGCAGTGCAAGATTTGCAACCTGACACTGCCCAATCACTACGGCCTCCGAATCCACTTCAAAACCTTCCACAAACAGCTGCTCAACAAGGAGGCCCATGACATGGAATCCAGACTGCAACCAGTGCAGGATGGGAACTCCATCTTGTTCTGGAACGGCATCTGCTCATGCTCCACTCCCTCATCACATACGACCTCCTCTCCAAGGTTCAGATGAACAAGGACACCGGTTGCGCCACTTCCAACACAGTTCGTTTTGGAGCTAGCCACAATGTGGTCAAGTGTTCAGTTTGGATCCACAAGGATGATCAGTAGATAAGTCAGTTCGCTTTGGAGCTAGCCACAATGTGGTCCAGTGTTCAGTTTGGATCCACAAGGCTGGTTAGTAGTTAAGGCAGTTCGTTTTGGAGCTAGTCACAATGTGGTCGAGTGTTCAGTTTGGATCCGCAAGGCTGGTAGAGGTTAAGTCAGTTTGCTTTGGAGCTAGCCACAATGTGGTCCAGTGTTCAGTTTGGATCCACAAGGCTTGTTAGTATTTAAGGCAGTTGGCTTTGGAGCTTGCCACAATGTGGTCCAGTGTTCAGTTTGGATCCACAAGGATGATCAGTATTTCAGTCAGTTCGTTTTGGAGCTAGCCACAATGTGGTCAAGTGTTCAGTTTGGATCCACAAGGATGATCAGTATTTCAGTCAGTTCGTTTTGGAGCTAGCCACAATGTGGTCCAGTGTTCAGTTTGGATCCACAAGGATGATCAGTATTTCAGTCAGTTCGTTTTGGAGCTAGCCACAATGTGGTCCAGTGTTCAGTTTGGATCCACAAGGCTGGTTAGTAGTTAAGTCAGTTCGTTTTGGAGCTAGCCACAATGTGGTCCAGTGTTCAGTTTGGATCCACAAGGCTGGTAAGTAGT
Organism: Ptycholaimellus sp. GST1_10; assembly: GCA_030248095.1. Taxonomy (NCBI): domain Eukaryota; kingdom Metazoa; phylum Nematoda; class Chromadorea; order Chromadorida; family Chromadoridae; genus Ptycholaimellus; species Ptycholaimellus sp. GST1_10. The sequence goes on from JASANA010005050.1 coordinate 2,533, forward strand.
TAAGTCAGTTCGTTTTGGAGCTAGTCACAATGTGGTCGAGTGTTCAGTTTGGATCTGCAAGGCTGGTAGAGTTTAAGTCAGTTCGTTTTGGAGCTAGCCACAATGTGGTCAAGTGTTCAGTTTGGATCCACAAGGATGATCAGTATTTCAGTCAGTTCGTTTTGGAGCTTGCCACAATGTGGTCCAGTGTTCAGTTTGGATCCGCAAGGCTGGTACGTAGATAAGTCAGTTCGCTTTGGAGCTAGCCACAATGCGGTGCAGTGTTCAGTTTGGATCCACAAGGCTGGTAAGTAGATGAGTCAGTTCGCTTTGGAGCTAGCCACAATGTGGTGCAGTGTTCAGTTTGGATCCACAAGGCTGGTTATTAGTTAAGTCAGTTTGTTTTGGAGCTTGCCACATTGTGGTCCAGTGTTCAGTTTGGATCCACAAGGATGATCAGTAGATAAGTCAGTTCGCTTTGGAGCTAGCCACAATGTGGTCCAGTGTTCAGTTTGGATCCACAAGGCTGGTTAGTAGTTAAGTCAGTTTGCTTTGGAGCTTGCAAACATTGTGGTCCAGTGTTCAGTTTGGATCCGCAAGGCTGGTAAGTAGTTAAGTCAGTTCGCTTTGGAGCTAGCCACAATGTGGTCCAGTGTTCAGTTTGGATCCACAAGGCTGGTAAATAGATAAGTCTGATCGTTTTGGAGCTAGCGACAATGTGGTCGAGTGTTCAGTTTGGATCCGCAAGCACAGAGAGTAGTGCAGTCAGATTATTTTGGAGCTAGCCACATTGTGGTCCAGTGTTCAGTTTAAATCTACAAGGATGGTCATCACAATGTGGAAGGTCGTGCAGATTGGATCCAAAATTGTGGTTGGTTCTTCAGTTAGCCACAATGTGGTAGGTCGTAAAAATTGCATCCACAATTGTGGTTAGTTCTTCAGTTAGCCACAGTGTGGTAGGTTGTACAAATTTGACCAACAATTGTGGTTAGTTCTTCAGTTAGCCACAATGTGGTAGGTTGTACAAATTGGATCCACAATTGTGGTTGGTTTTTTAGTTAGCCACAATATGGTAGGTCGTGCAAATTGGATCCACAATTGTGGTTAATTCTTAAGTTAGCCACAATGTGGTAGGTCGTGCAAATTGAATCCACAATTGTGGTTAGTTCTTCAGTTAGCCACAATGTGGTAGGTTGTACAAATTGGATGAAAAAGTGTGGCTGGTTCATTAGTTAGCCACAATATGGTAGGTCGTGCAAATTGGATCCACAATTGTGGTTGGTTCTTCAGTTAGCACCAATGTGGTAGGTCGTACAAATTGGATCCACAATTGTGGTTAGTTCTTCAGTTAGCCACAATATGGTAGGTCGTGCAAATTGGATCCACAATTGTGGTTATTTCTTAAGTTATTCACAATGTGGTAGGTCATGCAGATTGGATCCACAATTGTGGTTGGTTCTTCAGTTAGCCACAATGTGGTAGGTCGTACAAATTGGATCCACAATTGTGGTTAATTCTTAAGTTAGCCACAATGTGGTAGGTCGTGCAAATTGAATCCACAATTGTGGTTAGTTCTTCAGTTAGCCACAATGTGGTAGGTTGTACAAATTGGATCCACAATTGTGGCTGGTTCTTTAGTTAGCCACAATATGGTAGGTCGTGAAAATTGGATCCACAATTGTGGTTAATTCTTAAGTTTGCCACAATGTGGTAGGTCGTACAAATTGGATCTACAATTGTGGTTGGTTCTTCAGTTAGCCACATTATGGTAGGTCGTGCAAATTGGATCCACAATTGTGGTTAGTTCTTCAGTTAGCCACAATGTGGTAGGTCGTGCAAATTGGATCCACAATTGTGGTTGGTTCTTCTGTTAGCCACATTATGGTAGGTCGTACAAATTGGATCTACAATTGTGGTTAGCTCTTCAGTTTGACACAATGTGGTAGGTCGTGCAAATTGAATCCACAATTGTGGTTGGTTCTACAGTTAGCTACACTGTGGAAGGTCGTGCGGATTGGATCCACAATTGTGGTTGGTTCTTCTGTTAGCCACATTATGGTACGTCGTACAAATTGGATCCACAATTGCGGTTAGTTCTTCAGTTAGCTACAATGTGGTAGGTCATGCAAATTGGCTCCACCATTGTGGTTAGTTCTTAAGTTAGTCACGATGCGGTAGGTCATGCAAATTGGATCCAAAATTGTGGTTGGTTCTTCAGTTAGCCACAATGTGGTAGGTTGTACAAATTTGACCAACAGTTGTGGTTAGTTCTTCAGTCAGCCACAATGTGGTAGGTTGTGCAAATTGGATCCACATTTGTGGTTGGTTCTTCAGTTAGCCACAATGTGGTAGGTTGTACAAATTGAATCCACAATTGTGGTTGGCTCTTCAGTTTGCCACAATGTGGTAGGTCGTGCAAATTGGATCCACAATTGTAGTTGTTTCTTCAGTTAGCCACAATGTGGTAGGTAGTGCAAATTGGATCCACAATTGTGGTTAATTCTTAAGTTTGCCACAATGTGGTAGGTCGTACAAATTGGATCCACAATTGAGGTTGGTTCTTCAGTTAGCCACATTATGGTAGGTCGTGCAAATTGGATCCACAATTGTGGTTAGTTCTTCTGTTAGCCACATTATGGTAGGTCGTACAAATTGGATCCACAATTGTGGTTGGTTCTTAAATTAGCTACAATGTGGTAGGTCATGCAGATTGGATCCACAATTGTGGTTAGTTCTTCAGTTAGCCACAATGTGGAAGGTCGTGCGGATTGGATCCACAATTGTGGTTGGTTCTTCTGTTAGCCACATTATGGTAGGTCGTACAAATTGGATCCACAATTGTGGTTAGTTCTTCAGTTAGCCACAATGTGGTAGGTCGTGCAAATTGGATCCACCATTGTGGTTAGTTCTTAAGTTAGTCACAATGTGGTAGGTCGTGCAAATTGGATCCACAATTGTGGTTGGTTCTTCAGTTAGCCACAATGTGGTAGGTCGTAAAAATTGGATCCACAATTGTGGTTAGTTCTTCAGTTAGCCACAATGTGGTAGGTTGTACAAATTGCATCCACAATTGTGGTTAGTTCTTCAGTTAGCCACAATGTGGTATGTTGTACAAATTGGATCCACAATTGTGGCTGGTTCTTTAGTTAGCCACAATATGGTAGGTCGTGCAAATTGGATCCACAATTGTGGTTAATTCTTAAGTTAGCCACAATGTGGTAGGTCGTGCAGATTGGATCCACAATTGTGGTTGGTTCTTCAGTTAGCCACAATGTGGTAGGTCGTGAAAATTGGATCCACAATTGTGGTTAGTTCTTCAGTTAGCCACAATGTGGTAGGTCGTACAAATTGGATCCACAATTGTGGTTAGTTCTTCAGTTAGCCACAATGTGGTAGGTCGTGCAAATTGGATCCACAATTGTGGTTAGTTCTTCAGTTTGCCACAATGTGGTAGGTCGTGCAAATTGGATCCACCATTGTGGTTAGTTCTTAAGTTAGTCACAATGTGGAAGGTTGTGCAGATTGGATCCAAAATTGTGGTTGGTTTTTTAGTTAGCCACAATATGGTAGGTCGTGCAAACTGGATCCACAATTGTGGTTAATAATAAAAGTTAGCCACAATGTCGTAGGTCGTGCAAATTGAATCCACAATTGTGGTTAGTTCTTCAGTTAGCCACAGTGTGGTAGGTTGTACAAATTGGATCCACAATTGTGGCTGGTTCTTTAGTTAGCTACAATATGGTAGGTCGTGAAAATTGGACCCACAATTGTGGTTAATTCTTAAGTTTGCCACAATGTGGTAGGTCGTACAAATTGGATCCACAATTGTGGTTGGTTCTTCAGTTAGCCACATTATGGTAGGTCGTGCAAATTGGATCCACAATTGTGGTTAGTTCTTCAGTTAGCCACAATGTGGTAGGTTGTGCAAATTGGATCCACAATTGTAGTTGGTTCTTCTGTTAGCCATATTATAGTATGTCATACAAATTGGATCCACAATTGTGGTTAGTTCTTCAGTTAGCCACAATGTGGTAGGTCATGCAAATTGGATCCATCATTGTGGTTAGTTCTTAAGTTAGTCACAATGTGGTAGGTCATGCAAATTGAATCCACAATTGTGGTTGGTTCTTCAGTTAGCCACAATGTGGTAGATTGTACAAATTTGACCAACAATTGTGGTTAGTTCTTCAGTTAGCCACAATGTGGTAGGTCGTGCAAATTGGATCCACAATTGTGGTTAGTTCTTAAGTTAGCCACAATATGGAACTCATCAGCTCACTCATAGCTGAACTGAGCAACCTTGACACAAATGAAGTCTGCACTAGATTTGTCCGTTGAGCAAGAAATCCCCATCCACTGTTCAGCTCAAGCTACATTGCAAGAGATATCTTAGATTCTAGAGAAAAGGCGTGGAGTGACCTTTGATGTTACACGTCGACTTGGGTTTGGGCTCAGCTTGTCTTTATCAATGTTGATTCCATGTGTCCGGGATAGGTGGGCCATCTCAGCCTGCTTCTGCTCCTCAGTCTTAACCCCCTTTGGCCACCCTGATGACTCGTAATTCTCTGTAACATCACTGTGCAGGATGCATGCTCAAGCCATATCTCTGAGGAAGGTAAACGCTTGAAGAGCCCCACTATGTAGCTCTGGAAGAGGGTGTCCGACTGTTCTGGAAAGTGCCAGAGCTCAACTACCTGCATACCATGTCATAGTCCATGTAAATACATCATTTGGTCAGCATAACCAGCTTGAGAGTGCTCGCACCACTCCGGAGGTCCAGCTTCACTGTCAGCCAGCTCGGCACAGGTTCCACCTTAATCTTCATAATTTGTGGAGGATCTGCAGATGATGACATGATATACAGAGAGGAAAAAGAAGCTTCTTGCTGCGCTGTGTCCTGTAGGGAAGGACAGGGATGTGGCATGCTGGGGGAGGTAGAACTCTAGCCTTTGCAAACCCAAAGGCATTCTCCAGCTTTGGGGCATGCTGCAACAAACTGATAAGAGTAATAGAATTCCCCTATTCATGCAATTTTACCTGCAGCTCAGGCCCAGCTATGAAGATGTCCGGAAGACCCAGCATCAGCCTCTCATAGCCCATCACATAGGGGTAGAGGGAAGTAACCTTTAACCTTGCCTTATGAATGCCTCCACAATATAGGTCAGCCTTACATCATCGTAGCAGATGGTCCCACCAATCTCCTCTGTATCGATGTGATGACGGAACACCTTAACAGATGCTATGCCTCCACAGTCAAATACATTAGAGGTGCAAACTTCAGTTCTTCCTCCATACAGTGCAGTCCTTAGTGATAGGCCACTGTCCTCAACAGTTCTGAGGTAGGCTTGTACTGTGGCCTTCATCTCTGGGTCCGACCGCTGTGCCTCCTTGAATGTGCAGGACCACTCTTCCACAACCTCAACTCAGTACAGATGGAGTTACCACATGAACATCATGCATGCAAGAAATAATACTGTGAATTGGTCATGGCCAAAGTTTGGGTTAGTAGAGGCGTCACGGAGCCTCTGAGAGGCATGTAGAGTCTGCTCATAGCGTGATTCCATAGCTGGAGTTCTACGCCCACCAGTGAAGCAGGTTAGACATCTGTGGTAGAAGCACCTGGGTAACAGATTTATAGGGATGATAGGCCCATGCTGTGATGGAGACAAACCCATAGTATTGCAGGACAAAGTACTCTACTGACCCATCTGCCTTTGTTCTGCAGCCTACACCATCAACTGGACGATTGGGCAGAATGGACACCTCCCCTCCATGCCTGCATATACAGCTAAAATGCCCCATTAATATTTGATGATGAATATAAGAAACCTTGCATCTCGAAGCCAGTCAAGTCCCAGCTTCTCTCGCTGCATGTACAGCCAGGCCAAAGACTCCTTTGAGTGCCTCTGTCCTTTCCCATAGCCGGCTGGCTCCAGTATTGCTATGCCTCAACAATGCCTTGGATAGCTGATATTGGAGGCATAACGAGGGGTGGAACTGTTTTCAGGGGCATAGTAGGCCCTGAAGACCCGGTTGGAGAACGAGGACTAGGTGAGGCTTTGGAAGACAGTGATGTTTGGAAATTTGGCCTTGATTTGGGAGAGATAGACATATAGGGAAGCATGGAGGATGCGGACATCCTGAAGGCAGTACTCGTACAGACACTCCACCACCTATAACTTCAACTCTATATCTTCCAAGATGACTATGACGGCTTTGTACATCGAAGTGTGTGCCCTCTTCATGCATCTTAGCACGGGTTTCCGTCCATCATGCCTCCAGCTTGCTTGCTGCCTCTGGTTTTCTGTGGTCCACATCAAACGGCCTGGAAATGCAAGGTTGTATGGCTTGTCAGAAGAATAGGAGGGATACTCTAATGGTGGAAGTCCAGGTTCCTCATAGTGGTGTCCATCAGGTCCAGATCCGTTACCCCTCTGGTACTCGGATGCTTTAAGCCCATATGGAAAGTAGCCTAAGTCTACCAATGAATCTACTGAGATTAATTGTTCAGTTTATGAGAGGTAGAACCTTTATCTCCAGTGTCTTCAATGCCAAGTGCAGTAGGAAGCTTGGCGAGTGGAAGTGTGAGGTGTAGGTACGAGTCGATGATCCTAAATCCTCTATCTGTTTTACATATTATGAGCAGGGGATGGGTGCACCTTATTTTTGCAGGCGAGTAGGTGAGGCAGAGGATCTGGTTTCCTTGGGGTAGGACATCCGGGATGAGGTTGGCACGGAGGAAGCCTTGGAGGAAGAATATGCTGTCATACTTTGACCCATTGTGTGCAATGATGAGCGAGTTTAAGAAGCAGCTGTTTTTGACGATGGCTTCTTCAAGGAACTGTTCAATGCAGTCTGCACTGGAATAGCTCTTCACTTCTTCTTCATGTCCCCGCCTTTTCCGGAGAAGGATAAGGAGGATTGGCCGATGCTTCCCTCCCTCATCTAGCTCTGTCTCAAAGTCTGCCACCCATATTCCTGCCCTTTCCTTGTCCACTTCTGTGCCTGGTGCAGCTTCTCCCACCTGTGCTGCTTCGGGAGCCTCCTCCTCCTGCTGCTGCTGCTGCTGCTCCTGTTCCTGCTGATGGTGCTCCTGCTGCTGCTCCTGCTGTTGCTCCTGCTGCTCCTGCTGGGCTCTTTTGCACCTTTCTCCCTTCCGAACCTCCCTTTTCCAGGTCTTGCTCATTTGCCTTCACAAAGCACCCCCTGACGAACGCCTTGTGAAACATGCTGCAGGTAGTGCAAGGAGCAGGTGCACATGCGTGGCCTTTTTGTGTTTCGTAGAGCTGTAGGCAGTTGTTGCATCTGGTTCGTGCTTGGCAGTCAACCTGCTGCTGATGGTTCTGTAGCTGAGGTTGGCGGACTTGGAGATGCAGAAGCTGATCGCGGTGTCACGCAAGGCCAGTACTCCGCCACAAAAGTCTTCTCGAAGGGTCCAAAGCGAGGCGAGGGAATAGAGGGAGAGTGTGTAGAGCGAATGATTGCAGCAGATGCAGTGGGGAGGCTGTGTCTGGGCTGTGTCTCCATGTAACCATTGACAAAAATAGCACCATTAGAAAGCTGAATCAATATGCCAAAACATGTAATTCTTAGTTTTCTTAATTTCGCTTTTGATGCAAAATGCCACTGTGTCAAAGTTGGCAATGTCTTTATTTTTGAAGTTTTTTTATACATTCTTTTAAATAACTAAAATTCTAAGCCCTAAATCACAATTTGAAGAATTTTGTCATCTGCAGCAGATTGTGGGCTTTCGATTGATATGTATATGTCCTAGGGTTCAACCTACCAGTCTTCCAATCAATTCGGTCACACGCAACCATGCAAAAACTCGATCACCCATTCATAACTAGGGCGCTGTTGCGCCCTAGGAAATATCATGCAACAAGACAATATCGGATGTCGCCAATAGATGAGCGGGGCAGGGCGCCATAGCTCCTCAGGCCTCCGGGCATGGTCACTACAGCATATACGATTCGCCTAGCATGCTTCGCATGCTAGGCTACGCTCCGGAGCTCTGAATGCCCTGCCTTTCGCGGCAGGCAGCCTGTGGCCGCGCAAAAACATATATACCCGACTGTACCGTGGGGGGGGGGACTAAGTTTCCGCGAGTTATTTTAATAAGTTATATCTCAAGATCTACAAATTATTTTGCCACAATAATTTATCTGCAGATGGTTCAAAGAGTCTACTATATTGTCTTAAATTGTTGTGACAAACCAAATAAAACTGATGGATTTATTAAACTTTTTGCATCACCAGTCAATGTGGGCCGAAATATGCAGGGTGATCATCGTAACAGTTTACGCTTGTTTAAAACTCAATTGCGGAAGCTAGGGAACTTTATATGAGAAATCCTTTTGCACAAACCTTCATTGAGGCCTATTTTAGAAGCCTGCCAAGCGGCATGAGTCTATCTTTTATCATAAAGATGAAATGAAATTTTAAGTGAAGGCATCTTTTTTTAATGGGTAAATTTTGGGAGGCTAAAAAAGCAACGGTTTCTCATGTATGACAAAGCAAAAAATTACAAAAGAATAATGTCAGAAAAGTAAAATAAAGTGGCATTCTTCCACCCAGCATCCATCTTAAGCAATCATTTGTGCAAACAAGCTGGAACGGCTTGGCATGCGCGGCGGATCTGGTTCAGGCCCAGCTTGCCCCAGGCTTGTGTGAGTGGCTTCTTCAGACTGTCAATGTTGGTGTGGGCAGTCTTGCAGGCCCTGCTCTCGTGGATGGACCAAATGCAGAAGTCCATTACATTGAAATCAGGCTTGCAGGGAGCCAAGTCGGAGGGGCTGATGATGTCAATTCTGCTTTTGAAGAGCAGCAGTGGCATGTTTCTGGATGATCTTGAAGATGGACTTTCGGGAAAGTCATTTGTTGGGAATACAGCTGCGGATATGAGCATTCCATTTAGATGCATCAGAATCACTGCAGAGTTTGTGGCATTTGAGAAAGACATCAACTGGGAGCCATGCTGGTCCAAACTGAGATCAGGAGAAGAACTCTCAGCCAACACAACGCTCAAAACATCCAGCAAAACGAAAACCATCCATCCAAGTGCAAAAATTTCTCTGCCCACAGAGTACATGTTTTTTAATAGCAGGCATTTCAAGACAGTTTCAATTTAAGTCTTGCCGCTTTGCATGTGCTTAAAGCACACTTCGAAATAGGTTGTGTTAAACGGAGAGATCATACGGTTGCGTTATGAGCTCAGGAGATCAATTTGAGCAAGCGTAAACTGTTACGATGATCACCCTGTATGCTGGCGATGTGTGCAGGGCAATTCTTTTTGCTGCAAAATGATGGTTTTTCCCTTATTTTCACATTTCGTCAAAAAGAAATCATTAAAGGCTTTTCACTCAATGCCTAGCTGGTTCCTTGACGATTAATTGATGCAGAATTATTTTTAAAGGTCTAAAAATCATCAATTTTGGTAATATTTAATTATTTTGGGCAAATTCCTCCAATAAAATAATTCATGATACAAAAATTGAAGTAAAACGAAATCGTTAACTCCGTTTGACACAACAAGGTATTATCGGCTATCGCCAAGATGCGCGGCCTTTGTTCCAGTACAAGTAATAACCACTAGCTACGTTACAAAACTTTTCAATTCGCATGGTTGATACTTACCTGCCAAAAATTAGCTGATTTCATTGAAAAACAATGGATTTATGCATGTTCAAATTTTTGAAACATCAAGATTTTGGGTTTTTGTCTATAAATCAAGATAAAATAAATATTTCAATAAATCCTTTTGCCAGCTTTAAGATATTACTTTGATGGATGTACCTGCCAAAAATCAGCTGATTTCATTGAAAAACAATGGATTTATGCATGTTCAAATTTTTGAAACATCAAGATTTTGGGTTTTTGCTTATAAATCAAGATATAATAAATATTTCGAAAATTCCTTTTGCCAGCTTCAAGATATTACTTTGACGGACGTACCTGCCAAAATTCAGCTAATTTCATTGAAAAACCAGTGATTTATGAATTTTCGTATTTTGAAACATCAAAAAATTGAGTTTTGGGCAAAAATCGAAAAATTACGTCAATCGCAATAAATGGCCTGGAGATACCACCCAGGCGGACCTTCATGCAAAAAATTAGCCAATTTCATTGAAAAACCTCGGAGTGCGGGCCCCGGACATATATATATATATATATATATATATATATATATATATATATATATATATATATATATATATATATATGCGGACAGATGGACACAAAAATGGGGTAACTGCTTAAGCTGGCCTTGGCCGCGCAAAAATGTAACACAATAAAATGGACACATTGGAGCATTTGCAGATAAATTTTTGTAGAAAACTGCTTTGTAGATCTTGAGATATAAGACATTGGATTAATTCGCAGAAACTTAGTCCCCCCACGGTAGGTACAGTAAACAAATTCGACAGTGAAAACACTAGTTTTCTGGACGCTCATTCCTGGGTGTCACTGTCCCACTATAACATCTGAACGCAGGGCTTCAATGACAAGTAACCTCACTATTTCGTGGTATGTCCTCAAACCACCACCAACGAAACCACCTCTCACCGTTTCTTGCAAATGAACTACTGGGGCTACGGGAACCCTTAACTCGACTGACCAGTAGCCAATTCGTTTTGAGGCACCAACATCACCTTAGAAATAGGAAGTTAGTTCTGGTGCTGGTGTAGTATTCGATCGTAAACCATACATAAGTCTACATGTCCAATTGTTCCTTGCTTTCACACATTTGCTCTTTCTCTTCGCATTTGCACCTCCTGAGCAGTGCTGGGACTGTCAGAGGATGTCTCGCCAGGACCTATGCGGCTGTCGGATCACCTTCTGCTGGATCTGCCAGTGCTCTTTCCAAAGTGCCTCTAAGACGTGCTATACAAATCTTGATATTTACAACTCGCTATCTCGATATGTTCAATGTTGCATAAACAACTCTATCTATAACTAATTCTTTAGAAACCTTGTTAGTCGATACTGGATGGCAAGCGCATGCCTATATACAGGGCTCATCATCCTGTCAAGGAAATCAAGGTCCAGGAAATCCAGGAAATGTCAAGGTCCAGGAAATCCAATTTTCAAATTGTCATAGCTCTTGAACTTTTGGGTCTTTTGAAGTGATACGCATATCACCAGAC